>VZQC01003312.1:2128046-2193913 GCA_009823505.1 Rhizomys pruinosus
GGGGGGGGGGGGGGAGCAGGAGAACAGAATAGTACCTCATCATGAAATGTGGAGGCTTGTTGTCCAGAGAAATACACTGCAGCAACTCCATCCCAGGGGTTCCAAAAAATATGTTAGGAGGTCAGTGAGAGCCGCGAGCACTCTGCCAGATGGAAAACCAGTGAGCACTCCGCCTGATAAAATCATCTCCAGCCGCGCGTGGTGTCGCACGCCTTTAATCCTAGCACTTGGGAGGCAGAGGCAGGTGGATCTTTCTGATTTCAAGGCCAGCCTGGTCTACAGAGTGAGTTCCAGGCCAGCTGGGGCTACAGGGAGACCCTGTCTTGAAAAGACCGAAAAAAAAGTCACGAAAAATTCAAGCCCCAACTGAGTCCACGGCGGCCGTGCACCCCTAGCCCCCAGCCCCCAGCCCCCAGATAAAAAGGCACATGAGGCTTGAGTCAAGCCAGGAACAAGATTTACTTCCGTGTGAGATTACCAGCAAGTGCCACCTGCAGACACATGGTGGAACCCAACAGCATGGCAGACAGAGAGAGAGAGGAGAGAGAGAGAGAGAGAGAGAGAGAGAGAGAGAGAGAGAGAGAGAGAGAAATGGTGACTGGGACCAACCCACTTAGAGCCAGGGGACCGGGCCTCAGGTACAGAGGAAGCAGTCAGAAGATTGACAACCTCTGGAGGAAGTGGGTGCCTTTGTCCCTTGGGATTCCGGGTAGCCCAGACCTAACAAATATATTTCGAAGAAATCTGCAGTCTATCTTATCACTAACGTTTTAGAAATATTAGACTATTCTGTACTGTTTGAAATAGGAAGCATTGAAGAGGGGGAAGGAAGACTGCATTGTTAAAAATGTTCCTAACAGGTACTATATGGCTCGGTCTTTTTATCTTCAATAAGAAAGGCCACAACCATGATGAAGGCAATGTTGCCTAGATTTAGGAACAAACTGACAAAATGCCATGCAGAATGACTGCATCTTACTTCCAAGAAACCATCCCAAGAAAGTTTCTCATCTGTTTTCAGTCCTAACTTCAGAAAGAATTAAAACACTTTCCCTTCAGAAAACTTCCAAACCACTCACAATCACCAGCCAGTTCTAGTGTTTAGCAGTGCTGTCAAACCAAGGGTGAGTCAGTTGACCTTCCTGCAGTGGCACTTGGAAATCACTCAAATCAGTCTCCAATGCCTGAAGTCTTCTTTTGTTTCTTTTATTCCTTTTCTAATCTTTATATATATATATATATATATATATATATATATATATATATATATATATATATATATATATATATATGTATATATATGTTGTATACATGTATATGTATGTTATTTGAAATTCATCTTGATTTAATCTTTCATAATAAAATCACAAAAATATTTAGTACTTTTTGTTTGATTAAAGAAAGTGTGGATGTTTAGCCCATATTTTTCAGATACATGTTGACTTTATGTTACAAATTCTTTGAGTCTGTTGTCTCTGCTCACAGGGCAGCTCTGAGCTCTTCTGACTGCAGTGACATCCCTGTTCCACTTCATTTGCAAATGGTTTAAGTGCAGATCTTTCCACTGTGCCAAAAGTAAGGGGGGAAAAAACAAAGCTACGTAGGAACAGTGTATTCCTAGTGAAATTATGCTTACAGCCCAGTCAACAAAACCAACCAGGCTATGGAAAAAGTTAAAATACTGTATTTCATCAATTCTCAGACACATTTTTTTCCTGTTATTTTTACATCTCACAAATTGAAAGGCAACTTGCAATCTACAGATGAAATCAGAAAAATTGAATGCAATACAGTGTGTCTTTGTTTCTTCCCTGGGATTGCTTGTCTTTCTTCTGAGGGAAGGTCTTGTTTGATTTTGTGTTTTGTTTTTAACAATGTGTTTATGAACCATCTCGTTTCCTCTGTTAATGATTGTATGAGCCTAGAATTTAAATGATACAATGCTCTTTTCATTTCTGTTTTGCTTTCTGACCCTTACTGGGAGTACCTGGCAGTGGAATAGAAAAGTCTGGAAGTGTTGTATACAGCTGAACCTACTTTGTGGCATACTGTGTTAAGTGCCTACCTATGTTTAACTATAGCCTCTTCTACCTATCTAGCTTTGTGATTTAGCCTCTTTGTGCCTTAATTTCTTCAAGTGATGGATAATGCTATCTACCTCACTCAACCTTGTTGAAGGTTGAATTTAAGTCAGTTAAAATGATCCCTTAGCTGGGTATCATGGCACATGTCTTTAATCCTAGCATTCAGGAAACAGAGACAAGGATAGCATAGTCTGAATAAGGAGTCCCAGGTCAGCCAGGGTTACTTAGTGAGACTCTGTCTCAAAAAAAAAAAAAAAAAAAGTAATGCTAGTACATACAAAACACTTTTAACCTTTAAGTTAACTCTTATCATTGTGCTTCATATCTGTGGTGACAACTTGAGGAACGTGTTTTTTACTTTTTCTCCTTTTGGGGACAAATATTAAAATTACTTTGGGTATCCCCCCACCCCCAAAAAACAAAAACAAGCAAACCAACTACAATGAAACAGGTGTCTACATCCAACTGTTTATTCTATTTGGTTATCTAAATAGGTCTCCAAAAGAGCTTCATTTTTAGCCTTCATCTAAATGTTCCCTCTTCCAATTTTCCCAAACTTGGCTCTAACTCACCTTTAAATTAACATCTTACTCTTTCACACCCTATATCTAAGTCATCAAAACTGCTAGTTCTATTTTCAAATATACCCAAATCCAGCCATTTCACTGGATTCATTTTACTTTGGTGCAACCCAACAACTTTTGTGAACAATTTGAGTAGCTTCCTACAGGTTTCTTGGTTTCCACTCTGTTTCCTGTTTTCTTGGATCCAGTGTCCTTGAAAGGGTGAGCACAGGCAGGGCACTTCTTTGATCAAGGCCCTCCAATGGCTTTCCCTCTTCGTGAGGACTTCTCTGGAAGTCCTAACACAGTCTGCAAAGTGCTACCTGCCCTAGCGCACGGGCCTTCTGCTCTGCATCTCCCCGTCCTCTCTCTGCTACAGCCACTTGCATTCTTGACTGGTGCACTACCTTGCCTTGTTAGTCTCTTTGCACAAGTGTTGCATGACTTGTCCTTTTCTTTCCTTTAGCTCTGTTCTTAAATAGGTCTTTCTTCTCTGGCTTTCATGTGCAAACAGCATCCACCTCCTTCTTCACAATAAGCTCCATTTCTTCATCCTTCCCTAACCCTTACAACTATGTGATATATTATGTGCTTAATCACTGATTTTGAGCAGGAAGATAAACTTTTACTCATTATCCTTGGGGTATAAAATTGTCTCTGAAACTAATGGGGAATTGGTAAATATTAAATGATGAACATAACAGTTGTACTAAGAATACCTTTGTTTTTTTGGGGGGGGGGCGTTTCAGAGTGCTGGATTTCCCACTACAAGTGAACTTGCATTTGTTTCATAGATCTGTGAACATTTTAAACATGATTCCATGGGACATTTCCCCCTAAAGTCAGCAGAATGTGTCTCTTTATTCTTATCTCATTTTCCTCCAGAGATTCGGATCCTGTTTCTCACTTGTTTAAAGACAATCAATGTCACCCTGTAGGCTGTCAGAGTGGTTGCTGAGCAATGAGGCTTTTCATCCCTCTAGGACATTAAAGTAGCATGTGCTTGACATGCACAGTTGCTGTGGGCTATGAGCAGAAACCTGGCATTGATCAAGCCAGAGGTCCCTACAAGCTGGCACCAGCAATGCACACTCTAGCTCTGGGTCAGCTCAGAAGATCTTCCAGGTCATCCCTTCAATATTTATGTGGATTTTTAGTGCCCTTGAAGTGAGGCACCTAGAATGTTGGTTTAATCCACTGAAGGATTCCTATACAGCAGCTACCACTGCTCTGTAGAGACCTGGGTTTCTTGGGTAATGGAGAACATCATATAGTTTTATAACTTAATTTCCAATAAAATACTATTTGGACCAGAAGAAAAATCACCAGTGGGTTTTTCTGTTCTGGCTACAGCAGTAAAAACTGCAGCTTTTCCTCAGTAAGGTGACTTACCTTTTTCTGCTGTCAAACCAATACATAAATGTCCAGTTCTGAAATGGTAGCAACTTAAAGTGGGTGATCCAGGTTCAAATAGTCACTGAGAAGAGCACATTAGCTGAGAGAATTTAGGCAAATTTTGTCACTGCTTTAAGCCTCAGGGTTTGAAATCTGTTAAATGGACAGTTGGCTACCTTACTTAACTACTGGTAAAATTCAATGCGTCGCCTACTTAGAGGGAACTACCATTTTATATTTAGATACCTTCCTCTACCTTGTATTATCACTACAAATATTTAGGAAGATGTTCTACTTTTAATGAAACAGAGTGTCACTTTTATTCTTGATTAATGGTATATTAAAATGTAAAAAGCATTATGAGAAAACAGATTTATGGATTCCTAAATTATATTATTTCAAGGTACCATAAGCCACATTAGACTTATGACGTATTATTTTACAAGTACACAAGGAATTACAACACATAACATTCAATTAGTAAATCCGATAATTTCTAGTAATATTTTAAATGTTACAATTTTATTCTTCATGACATATATAATTTATAGTGCAGAAAATGAGCTGTGAGAACCTACACTCTATTATCCAGAGTGGTCACTTTAAGTTGTTAATCCTTTTCAGGTCTCCCCATTTGTTAAAATGTTTGTTGCTTGCCAGTATTTAGTCATTGCTATGTATGAAATACTACTGTGGATGGTGGACAAAAATAAAGTGATTTAGACAATATCTGTTCCCTCAAGGGAACGGTTAAATTCAACTATAGAATAAAGACAATAAATAATAATAAAAAATCAAAAGATAATTTCAGATTTTCATGGGCAGGGGGAAAGGCTGAACAAAGGTAGAGGAGCATGCTCCTTCCACAGCAGTCAGAGACAGCTTCCTAAATGTGCTACTACCTGGGCCAACACTAGAAGTTGGAGCAGAAGTACCAGCCAGGGAACATGATAGGGGAGACAGTGCATTTAGAAGGGGACAGTCCCAAGACCTCTGGGGAAGAGAAGAGTCAAGGGTTCAGAGAGCAGCGGGAAGAGCAGGAGAGGACAGGGAAGGAAACAGAACCTAGAAAGTGGAGTAAGTGAAGCAGGCAGGGAGCTCAGAGGGCACCACACACTCCAAGGAGGAGACTTTACATTTTATTTTAAATCCCACAGAGGAGAACCAACACAGTCTTCTCATCTACTCAAGTAGTAATCTCGACAATTGGATGATTTCTTCCACTGCAGAGGAGAGCAATACTGAAAGTTCCAGATGCAGGTTGGTGGTGACAATCTTACCTTGAGGTGGTGCAAGTGGACTGAGTGGATGATACCTTCCCTCAAGTTGTTGGCTAGAGCATGTCAGACACCACCCCCAACACAGTACATAATACATTGCCATTGTTCTTAATTGTTCAACAGGACTTGATAGTAAGATCCTGTTGCTGAAGATCCCGCCCACTGGTGATTGGACGTGGAGAAATCAATCTAGTACTGACCCAGAAGCTTCTTCTCTGCTAGCTAGTTTTCATAGTATCTGAAGATACTTTTCAGGCTATGGCTGGAGAAATGCCAAGAGCCTTAACTAGCTGTTGAACCCTGCAAACTACAATTAAGACTGGCCTAGAAAGATGCTCATGCAAATAACAGTGACATGAATGCTATGGAAGTAACCAACCACTGTCTGATTAGATTTAAGGCTTGCTCTACGGGAGGAAATTCATACCTGGTATTCTAAATTTGGCCCTGAACCTGCAGGTGAGGAACTCACATGCCCTCAAGGTGAACCTACTACTGTTATTTTGCTAAAGGGACATAGTCTCAAACTGGCTTCTAATTATGTATTATTTGTATTTCTTACCCCTCTTCAGAGAAACTTCCTATTGCAGTAGACGATGCTTAACACAGAGACTCGCAACTGGTACAAGTGCAGAGTGCAAGTGTCTCAGGAGGAACTTAGTCATAAATAGGACATCTATATGATACTCATCCTTCTCCCAAAGGTTCAGGGTACAATACAGATTTTAAGAGCCAACCTCAGGGAGGACCAGTACAAAACAGCTTTCTGGACATGACAGGACTATTGATGTCTGCTTGCACAAGACATGTAGAAGAGTAAGCCAATCAACATTTCAGCATGAACAGGGAGGGGCTCAAAACCCCCACCTGTAGCTGAGGAGCCATTGGCAGTAGATGGCTATTAGGAGAGGAATATTGAGGTTTAATTTTAAGGATGTGATCCCTGGTAGCTTCCCCTTGTTCCAGTGGCCCCACCCCTATGTGTCTATATAAGCACAGCACTAAGTGAACTCTGTGGGCTATTAGAATAAAAAGAAGACATGGGGTTGGGAGGAGGACACAGAACAAGCTCAGGGAGAGTGTGAAGTGGCAGGGGAAGGGGATATAAAATTCTTAAATAAAAATTTACAAAACTAAAGTTAACAAAAATGAGACCTCAGAGCATAATAAATACAAGGGGTACTACTATGTATGAGGTTCCCTATAATGCTGGTACGCTGATGAAAAGCAAGGTAAAATGGAGACAACACATTACGGACAAAATTACAAAAAGTAGCACAGGAATTTAATTTTGTCCTATTGATCTAAAGCCAGTGTTTCTTTTCTCTTTTCTTTCTTCTTTGATCAAAGGGGGAAGAACACATTCCAGTGTTTATTTCAAAGGTGGCAATAAAAATATTTTAAATACATAAAATCATTATCTTGGAGAAACTGAATAGCAAAGCTAAACACTCAACTCCTAAGATTTAGAAAAAGAAACCAAGCACAAGGAAATCTGATTTTAAAATACTCTATGGACTAAGTAGACGTTTATTTAAATATTGCACAAAAATGGCCAACAGACATACGAAAACATGCTGGATGTTATCACTCATCAAAGAAATGCAATTTAAACCTCAATGAGATAATACCATGCCTGTTGGCTACTACCTTATAAATAATAACAAAAACAAATGCTTGGCAAGGATTCAGAACTTTTGTATACTACTGACAGGAACATAAAACAATAAAAGGTATATGGGAAGCAAAATGGAAATTTAAAAAAATAAAGCGCATGATCCAGCCCTCCTTCTCTGGATATTTATGGAACTAAAGTCAGCACCATGAAAAGACATCCTCTCATGCTCACTGCTGCATTATTTACAACAGCCAAAATGGAGAGCATGCAAACAAGGTAAATATTCAACAAAAGCAAATGGGGTAAAGAGGCTATGGTCTGCACATGCAACCAAGTATCATTCAGCCTTTAAAAAGAAGGGAATCCTGCTGAATGAACAACATGATGACCTTTGAGGATACTATGTTAAGAAGCCAAACAACTCACAAAAAGACATACACTGGTTTTGCTCAGATAAGGTCTCTAAAAAGTTAAGAGACAATGAGTTGAACAGGCTACCAAGCTCCCTGGAGAGCAGGAAATGGGAAATTGCTCAAAAGGAATAAAGTTTGTTCTGTATAATGGAAAAGTCTTAGAGATCTGCTTTGCAGTACTGTGCCTGTGATGAACAGTTCTGGGCTGAACATTTTAGTTTGTTAGAAAGCAGATCTCGTGTTGTTCTATGGAAAGTGTTAAAGGAAGACTATGGGCTCAGAGCTGAACAAAATAAAGCTTCCTAAATCAAGAGTTCTGAGTTTGGAGCCACCTGAATTCACATGACTTAACTGCCACTGTAAGAATAAAAATTCTGAGCCGGGCATGGTGACCCACGCCTTTAATCCTAGCACTTGGGAGGCAGAGGCAGGCGGATCTTTGTGAGTTCAAGGCCAACCTGGTCTACAGAGTGAGTTCCAGGACAGCTGGGACTACAGGGAGACCCTGTCTCGAAAAGACCAAAAAAAAAAAAAAAAAGAATAAAAATTCTCCTGGTCATGGTGGTGCAATGATCTGGCAATCAATTTGTCACATTGTGGTCAAATCGCAAAATTAAATAGTGATGTGAAATGGTCCTTGTAGGAATTTACATTCTCTAATGAGCTTCAAATACTTGGTAAACAAGTAAATGTCACTAAAGATGATTTTTCTTACTGTGTTCTGAGACTTTTATATAAATAAAATTATAGCTGAGAAGCTTGAGTGGTAAGACAACAAAGCAAATTGTGAAGATTACCAAACCAATCATAGTTTAAAACCTGGGAACTCTTTTGATATTGAAATAACATTGTAGCAATCAACAAATGTGAATCAAACTATTGAGTAAATACTCAATACAACATTAGTTTTATAAAACACAGGTTCCTTGCCTATTTAATTGGATATGAGGCCAACTACAGAGATTGCATACAACTTTAGAGATTTATGTATCTTGCATTTGATTTTATTCATGTATCTTTCACTGACAGAAGGCTTTGGAGTGACTTCAAAATATTTGAAAGGCAATCTATCCCTGTAAATTAAAAAGAAAACAAAAAGTCTTGAAACTTACCAAAAGAACACAGACAAGATGTATCTGTGCTATAGCAAGTGTTTGTACATTTGCAATGCTTTTGAAACAGTAATATCTTCTCCCTTGGAATGAATAGGCTTTCCATTGTAAGTGGAATGAGTCCTGAGATGTCTGTCCATTGCTTAGGGAAATTCTTGGTGAAAATTACTCTAGTAATCTAAGGCATCATTAAGGTAATAACATTGAGGCACTTAAAAATATTCACAGCTACTCTGTTCCCTGGGAATTTGGAGGGGTAATCCCACATGGCTAATAGTACTTGTTATGTATGGTAGAAAATGATTCCAAAACAATAGAAATCACCAGAGGATAGTAACAGGGAGTTAAAAATGAAGGGAACTTTGTTTTCCTGATGAAAATAAAGCTTCTGTCAGCTTGGGCCAATCATTGTCAATGCCATGTCCTCTTCAAATCAACTTAGATGCTAATTTTATTCAAGAATGCAACTCTGGAAGATTTAGTTTATCCTACTATTTGTTTCATAAGAACACAATAATGATCTCAGTACAGATGACTGATTTTGCTCCTGAAAGGTTAAATGAGTGGAAATTTAAGAGTAGATTTAGTGAAAAAGAGGTTTTGAAAGATACTCGAGTGTCATGGATCAGGCAGGAAACTGCAGCCTCAGTGCTTATAGACAAACAATATTGGACACAAATGGAAAAGCAATCAGTTCCTTGGCAATTTTATTTTGTTTATGTGTGTGTGTGTGTGTGTGTGTGTGTGTGTGTGTGTACATGCATGTGGATGCCTGCAGAAATCAGAAGAGAGTGTCCAGTTCCCTAGAGCTGGAGGCACAGACAGTTATAAGCTGCCTAGTGTGGGTTCTAGGAACTCAACTCCAGTCCTGTGGGAAAACCAAGAGCTCTTGATTCCTGAGCCATTTCTCAGAAATCAGCAACTCTTGCTGCCTTGCCTATATGAAGGGATTTCCTTGTGGAAGTGTAAGAGACTGGGCATCTTGTCATACTTGTAAGCAATGCCACTGAGACTTCACTGCCATGAAGAGCCAGGAAAGCAGACAAAATAGTTATCCGTTAGGAGCAATCACTACAGAGCAGAAGTTACTCCATGCAGAGGCAACGGGAGTAACTTAATATCATGAGCTCTAATCCATTTTTTTGTGAAAGGTAAATTTCTCCTAGCTTCAGAGAACAGCAACAATTATTCAGAATTCCTGAAGTAGGCTACCCATTTGTCCAGAGGGCAAAGAAATCCTGCTTGACAGGCTTCTACATGAAACCAGAGTCAGGTTCCTGACCTTATGAACTCCCCAGAACGATCTTGGGAGGAATAGGAGGAGCTCTGAGCTTTAGCAGCTTTTCTACTTAAAAAAAATAATAGTAAAAAAGAGCAGGTACCATGGTTATGTTTGAATTGGGATTCAAAATTACCTCTGAGGCAGAATTGCTATGTTTGATAAATTTCTATCCTTTAGACATTGGGTGATTTGCTTTTAGTTTCTGGGCATTCACGAAGTGTCCTTTCTTTCTAAGGGTGCTGCTGCTACCATGTGAGCTGTCTCTGTGTTTATACTCTCACAGCTTACTTTAGGATGTCAAGTACACTGTACATATGTCACCACAACATTTAAAAAGCCCTCAAACTCAAATACAAAAATACATTTAACAAAGCAGAACATAGCCCAAATAAGGAGTCAAGCTCTTAATGTTGGAAATCACCTTAAATGTTATTAATCTACTGTTTCCTCTGGTTTCTGAGTGGGGCTGGTGACATCCCTCAAAAACTGAGGATAGGAGGCTGGAGAGATGGCCTAGTGGTTAGGAGCACCAACTGCTCTTGCAGAGGACCCGGGGTTCGATTCCCAGCACCCACATGGCTGCTGAGAACCATCTTTAACTCCAGTTCCAGGGGAATCCGACATCCTCTTCTGACCTCTGCAGCATTGCATGACACGGGTGCACAGACCTGCATGCAGATGGTACATTCATACACATAAAAAAATTAAAAAAAAAAAAAAACTGAGGATAAAGAGACTTGACAACGATTGTAACCAGAACTCTTTCCTTGGGGAGATGTAAACAAGCTTATTCCCTCCTTATAGGGCTGAACAACAAATCAAAGCATGATTCTATCAAGTTCAAACTTGGGGAATGAATTAGTCCACTGGACTAACTTACAAAGTATGGGTGAGGGTTTACTTAAAGGAATGCAAGTGACTCCCAAAGCCACTGTAGCACTGGAAATTCTCCCTGGAGCCTGGATGATGATTTCTCCATAGCTGCATAGATTAACCGTCCATCCTTTATATTCCTCTAGCAACTCTCAAGACCACACAGCCAAGTGCAATTAGGGCAGAATTATGTACATCTGAGATGGTGGAGAGGCTCAGGAAGGAGCAGCTGGGATGTCAGGTCAGGGTTCAAGGCCATTTCTATCCACTTCCCTGAAAGAAAACCTGATCTCTGGTTGTCTTAAAAGTAGACACAGATATTTCTGAGGCAGATAATGGGTGTTTTGCTCAAAGGACAGAGTTCTAGAATACTACCTAAAGCAGAGGGTCTTAAAATGTGGGATATCAGGGATGTTGAAAACTAGATACATGCTAGAAAGACCAATCTCAAAGAGAAAGAACAAGTTCATCAGCTCAAAACCAACTTTACACAATATCTGAACCTCTTGGAAATGCTTCAGTGGATCTCGAGCCAAAGATTCTGAGTATCAGCTAAGACCTGTATTGAAAGATTTTGGCTGCCTCACGACCCATAATCTATGACCAAAGTCTGTAGTTCCTAGTAGTGCCCGTTGCCCTAAGCTCCGTTGCTCTCATGAAATGCAGGTGGGTCAGGATTAGCATTAGCAATGACTTGTGCTTCATAACTTAGCAATGGTTATGAAGCAAATGTTTGACTCTACATTCCAATAGAAAGTGGAGTTCTTAAAACTTCAACCACACGTGGTGCACTGCAAAACTCACTTGCAAAGCGATGGAGTTCACTTATGAGAAGACGCACGTGGCTTCAAAACTGATTCTTGCTGAGTGGTTTTGCAGGTACCTGTGTGAAATGATCTGTCAGTTTCAGCCTTGATCTGTGGGGAGAGGGAGCCCTATCTTGAAATATTCCTCATAATCAGCTTGGATAATACACCTATTCCTGAATTCGAAGACTAAAAGTATTTGGAGAAAGAACTCACCTCTCTCTTCCTGAGACATTCCCTCCAGGCAGTACTGGGAGAAGCAGGCAGCAAAAGATAAGCAGTTCTCTATCCACAGGACCCTTAGCTGTCAACTCAGCAGCTTTCACGAGAACTAAACCCACCTTTAAAACAGGAGCGCTTGAAAGGGTTTCACCATTAGCTATTCTGATTCTAGTGTGTGCCAGGAAGCAAAGATTCTTATTATAACATGTTCTATTTTTTATCTCACCTGTATCAACAGCCCAGAGTCTCAGCATAGTAATGGTTGGGAAAGCCTTTGATGATAATTGGAAACTTCACTGCCTTGCCCCTTCTCTGATACAATCTGACTGTCACTTGGAGTGTCATTTGGGCTTGTTCACAAAAGTGGGCATACGAAGTCTATGCAGGGCACAGAGCAACTCAGAGCCTCTTGTGATAGTTCTGGTGGCTAGGTTGGGATATAAAAGGAAGAGACTGCCTGTCTCTACCCTGGTATTGTCAAGCCATGAGACACCTAGCACAGTATCATTCAAATTTCTGGACGGCACTGCCTTTACTTTTTGTGCAGACAACACAACGTGGGAAGAAAAGTCACACTATAAACCAGTTACTGAAAACAGCTTAACACCAGGCGTTAAAACCTGCTACCTTCTTGTCATGATAAAAATTGTTTCAAGAACAGGAAATGGCACAGCACAAATCCGTTTTCATGATAATAATCTCATGAATGTAAAGAGCATAGGAAATGGAACAAATGTAACCATTCCATTACCACCTTCAAAACCCTAACCTCCCTCTGCTGGTCACATGCCCCACTTACGGTCCTGATTAAAGTGCAAAGCAAATCACAAGGCTGACTGTGACATGGCGCACAAAACAACCCCCACCTCTGTGCATGTGTGACCGCAAAGCTCTCCTCCTTCAGCCCTTGCTGCTCTGAAGAACTCCTTACAGCTGACTGCTGAACTTTAGCCTGGAAAAAAAAAAAGCAGGTCAGACATAAGAAAAACAAAGAAAGCTAAAAACCCAAGAGTCTGCTGGGAACAGACACTGTCTTCACCGTCGTTTATCAGGATGAGGAAACCCTGACCTTCCTCTAAATAGAAACATTAAACAAAGAGGAGGACTGAAGGCTTTTCTTCTGTGTAGCCTTCATAGCTCCTCGGCTTATTGAGGAAAATGGGGCTTGTAGCTCATATTCTCTCTCTCCCCTATCTAAAGAGGTTGCAATTTGATTCATGCTCACCACAAAGTACAAAGGAAGATTTGGGAACACACACAAAAAAAAGCCAGAAATGGTTGAGGTTAATCAGGCCAGCTCAGGGAGGGAACTGCCATACTGAACTGCTTCTTGACCTGGACATGTTATCCAGAAGGTCTGTTTCGCTTGAAAAACTCTTTAAGTCATATTACGTGAAATGTATAATAAATCTTCTCACTCCAAGATGACTGCTTCAGATATGAGGGGGAGCAGAGAACGATGTCTGAGTTTGCCAAATGCTAGGGAAGATGAAAGCCAGATTGCCTGGAGTACTGTGCCCACACCCGCCTCAACCAAATGTCACTCACTCTGCCCAGCTGGCTAATAACTCCTTCCACTGCATCCAAGTCACTGTACCACATGCATTTTCTTCTCCTGAGGATTTGTCCCGGCAAGCAAACCCAAGTGTGTTTTAGATTTCGTGCATCTTGGTTATCTTTCCGTTCCAGGTGATATTCCAGTTACCAAATGACCCTGATTGGTTAATGAGGAATGCAGTGCTGTTCCTCGCCCTGGTTATTTGTCACTTGTTAAATGATGTTAGGAGATTCCCAGGCCGATTTCACATCTGAGGATTGCAAATGGTGTCTTCCTTATCAGATGCCATGCAAAACACTTTCTGAGAGGCACATCGGTTTCCCAAGTATCCTGTTTTGATTCCTGAGACAGATAACGCTGGATTTATCGTTTCAAAAAGAGGAAGGAAGCTCTACATTTCAAATGGGCTAAAAGAAAAGCAAGTTATAGGAGAGAAAAAAACATTTGGAGAGAATCCTATATGAGAAAAAGAATATCCTCTCAAACCGACTTAACTACTTCTGATCTGTAATGTTCTTGAGATTTTGATGCTCTGACTGGAACAATGGCAGCTTCACTTATTCCAAAACATTCTATAATCATCCTTGTGTGTGTCAATGTGTGTCGATATGAGTATGCATGTGTGTGTACATGAGAGTGGAGGCCACACAGGTCAGCGATAGGTGTCTTCCTCAAGCACTCTCCTGCTTATTTTGTGAGACAGGGTTTCTCACTCAAACTGGAACTAACTTGATTCATGTGGATTGGCTGGACAGTGGCCTCCAGCTCTGCATGTACGGGGATTATAGGTACTTTATCTGGGTGCCGAGAATCAAATTCGGGTTCTTATACTTGAGTAGCAAGCACTTTAGCCCAGCCCTCTATAATAATTGCTTTAAAAACCTCCGCGGCATTGCACGACACGGGTGCACAGACCTGCATGCAAACAATACATTCATACACATACAAAAATAAATAATAAAAAAAAATTTTTTTAAACCATATATGGGGCTGGAGAGATGGCTCAGCGGTCAAGAGCAACCACTGCTCTTGCAGAGGACCCGGGTTCGATTCCCAGCACCCACATGGCGGCTAAGAACAGTTCCAGGGGAATCTGACGCCCTCCCCTCTTCTGACCTCTGCAGCATTGCACAATTTGGGTGCACCAACCTACATGCAGACAGTACAGACCGTACACTCATACACATAAATAAAAAACAATTTAAAAATCATGTTTGGGATAACTAGAATCTGGTTTGATTATTAAATGGATCTCCATATTCATCTAGTCATTTATTTATTAGTTGATTAATTTTTTTTACTATTTTTAGCCTTTTCCTGTTTCATTTACAAATGACAAACAACATATATGAATGCTGTCAGGCCAATAATTTTTTCTGTTTTCTTGCACTATTTAGGAATGTCCTTGTAGTAGATCATTAGAAAGGCAATTAGACATAGGAGAGAAGCTTGGAGATTGTTCTTCTAGTATTTCTGATCCTAAATATTCTCACTTGTAAAAGGAAGAGGTTCATCTGATTGGTATTGAAAGACCCTTTGGGCTTTAGAGTCTGAGAAACTGGGATTTCATGAAATGTAAACCTGTGGTATAAGCATCACCCATACTGTTGTAGAGGATGGGTTTTAATGAACATCACAATAAACATATTTTTATAGGTAGAAAGGCATTATTGTCTTTCTTTTTGGATATAAAAAGTCATGCCTCCTATCTCTTGTATATGGTTTTTAAACTTTAACTTTTCTTCCTTGATGTTTTCTTTCTGTCCAATGTTAAGGGGAAAAGTCATTAAATTAGAGGAAACGTTTAAAGCACAAAATGGACCCAGGGTACAGAAAGGGCACAGGTTATTCTTGTTGGGACACTATATGTTCAAAATTCGAAATTCATATATATATATATGTTGAGCAGAGTCTCCCTATAGCCCCAGCTGTCCTGGAACTTACTCTGTTGACCAGGCTGGCCTTGCACTCACGGAGATCTGCCTGCCTCTGCCTCCCGACTGCTAGGACTAAAGGCGTGCGCCACCACACCCGGCTTAAAGACGGTTCTTAGCCACCATATGGGTGTTGGAATGGAACCCGGGTCCTCTGTAAGAGCAGTTGGTGCTCTTAACCACTGAGCCATCTCTCCAGCCCCAGGGAATTATATTTTTAAGGATCACATCTGAATCGGGGCTGGGAGCTAGCTCACTCAATAGAATACTTGTCCTGCAAGCATGAGAACCTGAGTTTGATCCCCAGAATTCATGCCGAAGTGCCTGGCATGATGGTTCAAACTTGCAATCCCAGTACTGGAGAAATAGAGAAAAGAGGATCACTGGGAAGCCTTGGCCAGGCAGTCTAAACTAACTGGCGAGCTCAGCCCCCAAGAGATACAATGTTTAGAAGGAGGCACATGGTGGTGTTTCTAAGGAGGACTCCCGAGGTTGTCCTGTGGCCTCCACAGGCATGCCGAGCATCCCCTGCCCCACATGTGTACCCGAATTCATTCATAAACAGGCACACACAGGTGCATTTAAAAAAACTGAACTTCGTTTGACTCAAAGGGGGAATACTATTTTGTATAAATAAGGTTCTGAGTTTTATTTGATGTGGAGACTTTAATTTCTGAGCAATCAGATTGCAAATTTTAAAGAAATAAGCCACTCCTTGGATAGATAATCGGAAATCGTTTTCCAGTTCAGAAACATGAGTAGAGTTCCTACACTAGATGAATATCATCTATATATAACCCTGAAATACCCTTATGAAGAGCTACCATTAACATAGCTTCTGCAACCCACCCCTGGCTATCTGCATCTCTCCAGCAATCTCTTGGGTAATGCAAGTCTGTTTCAAAGGATTTCACACTGTGGGACCACAGATAAGATTTGTCTTAGGCTTAGTTAGACAATAAACACTGACCATTGTACCATGTCATTTCCCACCTCAGAAGTGGTATGTATAAACTGAAAAGGGAACTTCCTTCGATCTTATCCGGAGACTTCATGTCATTTAAAATTACTTCACTTTGGCATCCTGTTTCCCAATTCCAGAGAGTCATCATGGTTGTTTACTCACTGAATACTTGAGTTCACCTCACTTGAAACTTTATCTACACGAAAATTTAGCAGAGAGAGTCTAAGCACTCATTTTTCAGAATGTGACGAATATAGACACCTCCAAGTGTTCAAAGACAAACTACTGACCAGACGCGGCCATCTCTATTAGTCATTTGTTGCTAGCATGCCTCTATCTGAAACTAGTGTTACCTTTAAACAGGCTTTGGACTGTGGTTATAATCCAAGATGTGCACTGATGCCTTAAGATGCATTTGGCTAACTAATAAACTGGTGATCAAGCAGAGGGCACTTTGTTACTGAAGATTAGGGAGACCATGGTTTTAAAACATACACTAGACACTAAAAGTTACAATGTTATGGACTATAGAACCAATAACTAAAATAATACAAAAGAATAGACAAAAACAGAGCTTTCCCTCAGGTCATCTTTTTAGTGTTCCATTAGGCAGGATAAAGTGTTGGATTTCTGCATATCAGGCAACCTTTACCTGTCCTTTAGTAAAGGCAGCATTGATTTGAATTGTAGTGGGGATTAGGGAGTGGTAGACAATGGAGGAAAAGGTAAAATTTGCTATCTCAGCTACATAACTTTGCACTTGCTCACAGACTCACCCATAATCTGCTGAAATATAGCATGAATTTATGGGAGCTGAAAGGAACACTTAGAACTGTGAGTAGTGTTGGGTAGGCACTCCTCTGTGGTATTCACATAACATTATAGGCAATTCAAAAGCCTTGTTCATATTCACTCAGTTGTACACAGCATCTAAGCCATGTTTTGGTAAAGAAAGTGATAACATTGGCAAAGTCCCCAAATGCAGAATGACGTTTCTGGGAAGGGCTCCATTTGCCTTTACTAAGATGGGAAAGGCTATGTGAATAATTTGATTTTGTGATGAGTACTGAAGAAAGTTTAGAAATGAATGCTGATGAGAGAGTGCCACTTAGGCAGGTCATGGGGGAAACAGCAAGAGTAAGTACCACAGGAATATTGACACATGACTCAAAACCCAATTTAGGAATTAGAGAGTTTTCAGGAAAAAAAAAAAAAAACTTACATTTTCATGGCAATAGGAACTAATTGGTATTTAGATAAACTTCCCGGTAGAGGCGGAAAGTCATCTGGATATTGAAGAACTAGCTAATAGCTAAAACCCAAAACAACAAGAATTCAGCTGAGAGTTGTCACCAGAGCATTGTGAAGGAACAAAATGTAAACCCCGATGTTACTGGGGATTGAGATGCTGGAGCCTGATCACCTTTGATGTTCAAAGAACAGGAAAGTCCAATGCTAGGAAATTAAAAGATTTCCCCATCTATGATGAACTGTAGATAGGATTCTTTCCTCTCCTTAAATCCTAGAAGTGGATTTCTAAGTGATTTTAAATAATATAGAACTCACAAATAATATGACACATAGTCCCATCTGTTTTTCTCACTATAAAGGCATTTCAGCTTCTCATCTCTTAAGTTTATTATTATAACCACTAACAGGGGTTACTGATGGAGAAAATAGAAAAATAATATTTAATACTTAATAGTCACTGGACATCTATGTTTTCTTATATACTATTTTTGTTCTTTATGCTAAAAGATATTCTAGTTACTCTTTTACCATTTAAATAATGGGCTAATCTACATAAAGTGTATAACATTTGTCTTTCCTTAATTTTTTAAAAGAAATAATGATTTAAGACAAAACCAGCATAGATCAGAAGTAACATAAGAATAGAGGTATTAAGAAAAATGAAAGTTTTTAAGTGTTTGGGGACAAGCATAATATTAAAAATATACAGACATATAATTATATGTCTGTATATTTTTATATATAAAATAATAGTGACTATTTAAAGAAAAAAATATCATAATAGAAATCTTCATATTACTAAAACTAAAAAGTTCTATAAGTATGTATGGCTAGAATTAGGACAGTAAGTTAATATTTTGAGGTATTTGCTGCATCTTTGAGGCTCTGCACTGACTGTAACCTACTCATGTGTCCATGGGGATCAAGAGCAAATTTTGTGGAAAATTAGGAATCTTGAGCAATATTAGCATTAGATGCAAGATCTTAGTCAAAACTCATCTTTCAAAACATCATGAGTATAGCTAGGCCTTTATGTTAAGAGAACTTTGTGGAAGATTCTCTAGTTACAAGAAATTTTGAGTGTACAAATACTATTCTCAGGATGCAGGTCATTATGTATCATGTATTACAGCTGAAAATAATGACAGAATATTGTAATGCCTGCCCAATATCATATTTAATTCTGTTTTAAGCTATTGAAATTTTTTTTTGGTCTTTTCGAGACAGGGTCTCCCTGTAGCCCCAGCTGTCCTGGAACTCGCTCTATAGACCAGGCTGGCCTTGAACTCACAAAGATCCGCCTGCCTCTGCCTCCTGAGTGCTAGGATTAAAGGCGTGCGCCACCACGCCTGGCAAGCTATTGAAATTTTTAAATAACATAACTTATGGGGATATTTACAACCAATATAGTTCAGTCAAAAATGAAACCCTAACTCAGGACACTCAAAACTACCAATAGCATCTCCAACAGAAGTAACTAGAGAAAGTTTTCTCCTGAAAAGTCTGAGCAAATGTTAAGGTGCTCAGCAACAGAATGGAGAGTCCTGTAAGCTGCCTTTACTAGAATGCATCTGGTGAATTCTTCAATGATCTTTTCACTGCACCTCAAGTTAATTGGGGCTTGAATATACAACACACAAGCACTGAATTCATGTCTTGGAAAATACAGAGAAGCAGAAGTTTTGTCAAGTATGGATAAATAGAACATCACTTGGCATCTAGTGAGATGCACTCCCACACTGCTTTCTACCAACCACTGCCTCCCTGCTTTGCTTTATATATTATCCATAAAGGAGGTAAATTTGGCCTTTAGAATTGTTCTCTTTTTTACTATAGGAAATGGGCTCATTACCTGCCCAAGGAGAGCAAATATGGAATATGTATTTAACTCAAAACTCATCACCGTGAAAGTCTTCTCAAGAAAGTTTGTTAGGTTGCAGAAGCAAGGAAGGACGTCAACCAAAAGGTTGAAAATATCCATGAGCATGTTGAAGAGGGGGAGGGAAAGGAGGTAGCTTGGCAGATGAAGGTGATGCTTTGCAATCCTTGGAGTAGGTTTGGTCAACTATTTGTAACAACTCTTTGGTTATACTTCAGACAAATAACATTTTCACTTAAAGCTTTTTTTCTTTTTAATCAGTATTTGCTTTCAACAGTATTCCATATATCTGAAACGCCACACATCTCAAAAGAAATTTAAAATATCAAAATTCACTTGGTCAGGACATAGATCATACCTAATCCTTATCCTCACTCTTCCTCTAGAATCATACTTAAAAAAAATATCACTTTTGGGCTGGAGAGATGGCCTAGCGGTTAAGAGCACCGACTGCTCTTGCAGAGGACCCGGGTTTGATTCCCAGCACTCACATGGCGTCTAAGAACCGTCTTTGACTCCACTCCCAGGGGAATCTGACGCCCTCTTCTGACCTCCATGGCATTGCATGACACAGGTGCACAGACCTACATACAGACAGTACCTTCTTACACATAAAAAATAAATAAATAAAAATATATATCACTTTCTACCAGGAGATTTATAACATTTGATAAATTAAATGTTTATACTTCAACATCTTCTTGTCCATCTTAAAAAAATACCTGTACAGGTGGATCCCTACAGCTCCCTGGCCAACCAGCCTCATTGAATTGATAACCTCTAGGTT
Organism: Rhizomys pruinosus; assembly: GCA_009823505.1. Taxonomy (NCBI): domain Eukaryota; kingdom Metazoa; phylum Chordata; class Mammalia; order Rodentia; family Spalacidae; genus Rhizomys; species Rhizomys pruinosus. The sequence continues at coordinate 2,148,068 of VZQC01003312.1, forward strand.
CAGGGAGAGACCGTGTTTCCAAAAATAGTGGAGGGGCTGGAGAGTTGGCTTAACAGTAAAGAGCACTGGCTGCTTTTGCAGAGGACCTGGGTTCCATTCTAGCAACCATCTTTAACTCCAGTTCCAGGAGATCTGATGCCTTCTTCTGTCTTCCACAGGCATTGCACAACTTGGTTTCACTTACATACATGCAGGTAATACACTCATACAGATAAAATAAAAATAACAAATAAAATATTTCTAAAATAAGGTGGAGAATCAGAGGAGATATTCAAAGTTGATTTCTGGCTTTTATAGAAGCAGGCATATCACACATGTATGTACCCACATGTAGTACCTACACCACACACATGTGCCCACACAAAATAATAAAACTTGCTAATTGCATATTATATGACTTCTACATGGCCATACAGCATGAATTTGTACCATCACTTTTTTAAGTACTGGCCCTTCTGTTAGGTAAAATATATCTATCTTGTTAAACAACTAGGAAATTTTACAAAAGGTGATTCCGGGTTTTATTTTATTCATTTTTTGTTAGTTGTTGTTGTTTTGTTTTGTTTTTTGGGGACAGGATCTCACCATATAGCCCTGGCTGGCATGGAACTCTCGATATAGAAACAAACAGGCAGGCCTCAAACTCACAGAGATCACTTTCCTCTGGGTCCTGTGCGGTGGGCCTAAAGGCATGTGCACCAGGACTGGCCAGGTTTTATTTTTGTAGAGCAACAACAACAACAAAAAGATCTGCATATGAAAATTGCTTTAAGGTGACAAGAGAGTGGTATGTCTTAGCAGTATTTATTTATTTGCTTATTTAGTTAGTTTGTTTGTTAATTGAGACTGGGTCTTCAAATAGCCCCAGCTGGCCTGAAACTTGTTACATAGGACAGGCTGGCCTCTCTTTCACAGAGATCTGTCTACCTCTGCCTCTGTCTCCCAAGTGCTGGGATTAAAGGCATGGGCCATCATTCCTGGCCACTTGGCAGTTTTAAAGAGATAGTCTGTAGTATATGGTATCAATACATTAGTTCCTTTAGTGACAATTAGACTGTTTTCTATTGGAAACCCATATTTCTGTTTCAAAATTTTCAATTCAGTGTTTGAAATTCTAGCAATTGTTGACACTTTTTGGAAAAACTTCCTGTCTGGTTACTATTAAGGAATTTTCCTTCAAATTTTAAAATGATATAAAATAAACAAACTAAATCAGCTTTATCACAGGTTCTAACCTCCCTACCCAAATTGCTTCTTCACATAATAAGACTACAAATACTTCAAGAATGAAGACTGGTGATAGCCTGTACTTCTGTCATCTCTCCAACATTATCTAGTATAATTCTGGTCTATAATAGATGTTGTACAAACATTTAATCATTTTAACAACCAAAAAATGTTTGTATTGTCAGTCTCTCCTTTGCCCTGTTAATGATTTCTTTTTGCCAAAATACATGGATAGGAAGTTATTTCAGTGTCTGTCAATTAAAACATTTAACAATTAAACATTGAATTTAACAGGGGAGGAGGCTGCTGGGGCTGGCCAATAGGAACAAGTGATTAATTCTGAAATAATGAAACCGCAGCAATAGTCAGTTTCATGCTTGCAAGGAAATGATGAGTGGGAGATTTGTGACACTTGACTTAAAATCAATGCTCTCGGAAGGTGATATAATAGCTCTAAGCTGGAAAAAAAGAAGTACAGGGGGGAAATCAAAGCTGACACAGTGAAACTGCAGAGAAAGGAGTGGGCAGGATAATGACTATGTCGGGCAACTAATGGAGCTAATGAGCCATAGCATGATAGAGGCAAGAAGCTTGTGTCTTCTGAAGCAGCAGTTCATTTAGCTGACTAATTTGCTTACTCACCTTCTCTTAATCTCTCAGGAAGCTCTTGGTGGTCTCCTATTTTATATTACTTTGCAGAATCTTCAAAGTAATACTTAATAGAACAGGACACTTAAAAAGAGGTATTAAAAATAAGACCTTTAACTCATTTAATTAAAGGATGATCTTTTAACTGCAAAACAAGCCCCAAGGTTGTTTCTCTCAATGAGAAAATAGGAAGGAAAGAAAAACGAAAGTACAATGAGTGTCACTATTTTTCCCCCAGAGGGAATGTGAAATAGTTTGTACTTTTAAGACAAGAGAGCTTCCTTATTTGAGAGCTAAAAATCCTGCACTCTTGGCTATAGTTTCATTATGTTAAGTAGTTCCTGGACTCTTATGTTGGTTGTGAAGAGACTCATCAATGGTTTCCTTCACATTCTTCTGACTTAAAAATAGTAGTGGATGAGTGAACGAGTAGCTATGTGAGAACACGAATGAAAGGCTTCCAAAGATGCTCAGGCTATGCCAAGCCAACTCCTTAAAGTTGCAGTAGAGTTTGTTCTCTGAAAGCTGATTTAACTTGGCTGGTTGAACGGTACCCCTTTAAGTGAGTTACAGGATCTCAAAAAAGATTTTTTTTTCTCATGGGTAAGCTGATAACTTGTTTGTCAAATCTTGAGGAAATAAATGTAAATTTCCTTGCAAAGTTCGGTATTCATTAGCTCATAATTAGAGTAATAAATCTGAAATCACCAAACAGATCAGTGGAAATATCACAGTAGAAAGGATGAGACAGTGAGGTTATCTCACCCTGTAGAAACCAGTCAAGAGCTAGGAGTAATCTGCTCAAATTCTGAATGTGACTCTACATGTAATTACTATAAATTCAACAACTAGAAGATGAACAAAGAAATGCTGAAGGCCATGAATATACTTTAATAGTCCAGGTAAAAAATGAAAAAAATTCTTAATATAAGAAATATGTTTAATTCCAAAATAAGTGATGTTCACAAAATATCTTTAAGTAGTCCTGTCACACAAATTTTCTTACATATTTATGCAAGGAAGCACTTCTTTATTGCTGGGGAAAACTGGGACCCTGGAGGTACAATTAGTCAGAATTCTTGTGAGTCAAAATATCATGTGAAGAGGAAAGCCCAGACAGAGCTCTGTGAAGTACAAAGCCCACATTCCACCCTTAGGATGTCTCCAGTTCTGGTGTGGACAGATACCTAGAGCTACATTGGAGACTTGAAGGAGCACTTCAAGCTGGGCGTGGTAGTGTACGCCTTTAATCCTAGCACTTGGGAGGCAGAGGCAGGTGGATTTTGTGAGTTCAAGGCCAGCCTGGTCTACAGAGTGAGTTCCAGGACAGCTGGGGCTACAGNAAAAAAAAAAAAAAAAAAAAAAAAAAAAAAAAAAAAGAGCACTTCAAACTAATGAGGACTCAGTCTCTTGCTTTCTCTTTTAAAACAACAACAGCAACAATAGCAACACACAAATTCTATCTAGTTTTCTTTTTAAAAAATTTTTTTTTTAATTTTATTTATTTCCGTATGTGTATGAATGTATTGTCTGCATGCAAGTCTGTGCACCCGTGACATGCAACGCCGCAGAGGTCAGAAGAGGGTGTCAGACGCCCCTGGAACTGGAGTTCTCCTGGAATTGGAGCTTCAGATGGCTCTCGGCCGCCATGTGGGTGCTGGGGATCGAACCCGGGTCCTCTGCAAGAGCGGTCGGCGCTCTTAACCGCTAGGCCATCTCTCCAGCCCCCTATCTAGTTTTCTTGTATCCCTACCATTCTACTTTACAGATATGCCCCTTCTACCCTTAAACTCATCTTAACTGACAGTCTGAAACATGTCTGCGCATGTCAACTAACATGTGAAAACACCTATTTTCTGTTTACTTCTGAGTTCCACCCAACTGGTGCATTTCCTCCTCACTCAAGATTTTATAAAAGTTGATTCATGTCATTATGACATCACATATATTGACTAAAAGTAACATCAAGATTAGGGTCAATGTGTGCTTTCTGGGGAAGAACCTGTAATTGCCCTTGGACTTGATGTGTTTCTCTTGACATTATGTGATATTAAGATGAACAAAACTCAATTTCTTTGTGGTTATTTGTTGTACAGCACTACCCTCCAGACAGAACTACTGTCATCTTTATAAGACCAGCTGTGTCTGCTTGCAAAGATCATCACAAGTGGAACTTCTTCACTGTTGACCTGCCCTCACAGAAGGAAGGGGAAGAAGGGTCATGGGATCCTCACCATCCTCATCCAGCCACTCTTCCCAGTCATTTTCATGGAATTCTGTCCTAATTTCACATGGTCTCAGGGGGAAGGCTGGGGTACATAGGTTGGGGAAGACTAGAGGCTGGGGACTCATCTATGCAAGCATGGGACAAGCCATCACTGAGAATGGATGAAGACCTAGTGTGGCTGCTTTGGTGTCACCTTGTTCCTGCCATTGGCACCGTATAGGAGGTATGGTTAGACAACACTTAGAGCACCCTCCCAGTATCATAAGTAGGAATGTTTCTTCTTGCAAAAAAAAAAAAAGAAAAAAAAAAGTAGCTGGACGTGGTGGTGCATACCTTTAATCCCAAGCACTTGGGAAGCAGAGGCAGGTGGATCTCTGTGAGTTCAAGGCCAGCCTGGTCTACATAGTGAGTTCCAGGCCTGCTGGGGCTACAGGGAGACCCTGTCTCAAAAGGGAAAAAAAAAGTTGTGTTGAGATCTTAATTCTTCTAGTCTTGGCAGAGGAAACAGGATAGGCTGTCTGGTAATATCTTTACTTCAGTCAAGTAATTACCATCCAGTAGATTTCATTTATTTGTTTGGCTTTCTTTGGACTTGAAATGCAGAATTTAGCTAAAATGAAACTACTAGAAATTTACAAAATTCGAACTTGAAGTGTCTTCTTTCAAAAAAAAAAAAATCAACACAACAGAAATCTAGAAAAAGTAAAGGTGGCACTGAGCTTTAGAAAGTGGGCATCTAAAGAAAGTACCTCAGTGGAGTCTTGAGTGCTAGTTGGTGCTACTAGGTGAACAGGAAGATAGTAGAAACAGACAGTGGGTACCAATTCATGGTGGGTTGGGACTTAATTGGGGTTTTGATTCTTGCTGTTTCACTGGTGTATATTAATTATACATGGATTTAACTAGAAGACCTCAGGCCCTGCTTACTGGTGCATACCTGTAATGCCCGCATTCTGCCAGGCTATGTAGTAAGACTGTGGCTGGAGAAAATAAATAAAACCTCTTCACTAGTTGGCTGCAATTCAAAATCCCTAGAATGATATATGTATATAAATAAAATTAATGATTGCTAATTAATTGTGTTAGAAGCTCAAATCTTAAACCAGCTGTTACCTTTTTAAAAATTCAGTTAAACCTGGGCCAGTGGGTCATGTCTTTAATCCCAGCACTCTGGAGGCAGAAGCAAGAGGATCTCTGTGAGGTTGAGGCTAGCCTGCAACATATAGTGAATTTGATGCCAGCCAAAGCTACATAGTGAGACTCTTTAAAGCAAGCAAGCAAACAAACAAAAACCAATTAAAATGAGAATATTTCTTTACCCCTTTCTCCTTGCTTTAGTTTACTAAAGACATATATAAGTACAATCTCATCTCTTCCTTGTGTGTATTAACTTATATTTTGTCAGTACATCCATACCTTGCTTCTTGCTTTTCAGTGAAAGCAAAACGACCTATAAAATATAATAAATTTTACTCCAATAAGACTGGCTAGAATCAAGAAAACAAATGATACCAAGTGCTGGAGAGGTTGTGGGGAAAGGGGAACACTCATCCACTGCTGGTGGGAATGTAAACTCGTACAACCACTGTGGAAAGCAGTGTGGAGAACCCTTGGAAGACTTGGAATGAACTTGCCACCTGACCCAGCCATACCACTCCTAGGCATGTACCCTCAAGACTCACCCCACCACAGAGATACATGCACTGCCATGTTTATTTCAGCTCTCTTCACAATAGCAAGGAGCTTGAACCAACCCAAATGCCCCTCAACTGACGAATGGATAGAGAAAATGTGGTACATCTACACAATGCAGTTCTATGCAGCAGTAAAGAAAGATGACATCACAAGCTTTGCAGGAAAATGGCTGGAGCTAGAGGATATCATGCTGAGTGAAGTAACACAGTTCCAGAAAAACAAACGACGAATGGTATCCCTCATCTGTGGATGCTAGTGCCAATTACCTAGTTGTAAGTATTTCTTGTGCATGGCCCCTTGAGCTTTTGTCCAAGCGGTTGGGAGTGATGCATATTGGAAACAACAACAACAACAACAACAACAACAACAACAGAAAGGACTGCATCAAAGAACTGACTGAAACAGTGAACTTCTGCTCAAAACAGTCAACTTCCACATGGAGAATATTGAGAAAGACTGAGAAAGAGATGAAAAGCATGTTTGGCAGAATACATGAGCTCTGGTGGGGTGGGGAGATAGGGTGGGGGACACGGGTCTAGATTTGATAATCTTGTACAAAATATATATTAAAAAATTAAAAAATATATAATAAATTTGTTCATCTAACTAAGCTGATGTGACCTGCCATTTTCGCAAACACAGATGCAAGCAAGTCTGTAGGTGGAAGTGGTCACAAGTTCAGACTGATATTTAACCAAAGTGGTGTGGCGGGTCAAATGTGTAAGTTCTATTTTTCACAAATAATACAATGCAAGAGAGAAATTGCATTTGCATGGTTTAAAAACTGAATATTAAATCCTATGCTTCAGAGAAACAAAAGAACAAATGTGACTGAGATTGCTAGAATTGTAGATTGCTTAAGGCAAAGAAAAGAAAAGTAAAAAGAGGGTATATAGAATCATAAAAAATATGAAGATATTCTGAAGTTTAATTCATGGAGTCCACCAATATTCATGAAGCTACACAAGGATAGACAATCTCTAATCTTTTGGGGGCACCCTTCTTCTATCTCAGGATCACACCCTAAGTTCACAGGACAGTCTTCCCACCACCTTCCAGTCTCATCTCTGTGTACCAACCATGATAAAATCCATCTTGAGTTTTCTTTCTACACTAATGGCACACAGTAACCCATAGGACAGCAGAGACCAGACACTGAGGTGCTCTTCTAAATGTAAATCTTTCTCTTTGATTGTGGGGATCCTGGACATGGAGGTAAGGCACACCTATAGGCTTCTAACAGATTCTTCTTGAGACTCCTTTGTCTGGCTCTTCCTTGCTATTTATACTTAATGCATAGAATCTTCTTAGTAATGAAAATAATTAAGTGCACAAAATCTGTCTTTTCAACACCAATTCTGTCCTCTTCCCTCCATGTTTGGATCTTTAAATGGAGATATTTTCTGGCCCTCTTCTCTCATGTGCAATTTCCTATGATTGTCCAATCAGAATGCTACTTTCGTTAGTACATCTTTCACATTAAGCTTGGCATCTAATTCTGAAATATCATGCTTTGTCTCTAAGACATTTGAATCATGACAGCATGCTTACTTGACAGGTTCTGAAAGGAAGCATCCTTATTAAGTGTAAGATGGAGAAAGTAGCAGTGCTGGGTGAGTGTGGCCTCCACCGTCTGTCTTGTACTCTCCTGTGTGTGAACAAGAGACAGCTTCAATGGCAGCTGATACACACTTGTGTCCAGGAGGTACAGATAATAATGATGACCTTACTTGAAATTCCATTATCAGTCAAGACTGTGAGACACAGGTTGAAGGGGAACAGAGGAGTTTACTCTGTCTATAAATCAAATCTTACCTTTCTAATTTGATCTCTGATCTTGTCTGGAGTTCTTCATCCCTCAGATATCAAAACAGCTAGGAAAGATCTAGAATATGAATGTGTCTTCCAAGACTGATGTTACACAAGGTAACAGGCTAGTAGTGTAAGGGAGAGTCATTTTCTTTTTTTTACCTACAGCAGTTTATGAAAATAAAAAGGTTATAAACCATTCCAAACGATTTAACATGTAAATAACTCCATTTTTTTCTGTTGAGTAGGAAAATTCTTTTAGAGTATTCAATTAATTCATTTAAAGAAAAAAAATTGCAGCTACTTTTTTGTTACTAATTTGTTCCAGTTTGTCATAATGTGGGACAATTTCTAATTGCATCCTGAAAAATAGTCCTGTATATTCAGGAGGCTTGCACATCCGAGATAGGAGTTGCTCATCACCAGCCAGGAATCTTATCCACCTTAAGTTATTCAAAGCCCAGCCCACTGGGTGTCAGTTTCTGTGAAGGGAGCATTCCTTTGGGAGTGAGGGCAGAGAGTTCCGACCTGAGCCATGTAAGTGGAGTAGGAAGTATGGCTGTGAATCCAACACTAAATTTTTAACACACAGGCAAAGGTCAAGGTGTATGTGGAGGAGTGATAAGCACATCTGAGCGCAGGGTATGTAGAGCTGCAGAAAGCTCACTGACTGTCTAATTCAGCCTTCCAGAGTTTACAACCAAAGTTTCTAACTAACCGTGTAAGTTCTTAAAGCCTTATGCTTGTAAACACCTCAGATCAGACAACTGCTCAGGTTTAATCCTTGGTCCTGTATTTGCTAAGCTGCAGGGCATTAAATATACTTCTTTTGTTATTTTTCTTTACCAGTTTCCCCATCTATGGAATTAGGACTTTGCAGAACTGCCTCATGTGCAAGGAATCCAAAAATAAAAATACGTTTGGCCATATTCAGCATCTGCAACTTATATGTACATAATAATCTTCTTTCACAATTATCTACTTTGGACATTTTAATTTTTCTTTAAGACTTTCAGAATAATTTAAAGAAGACCCTTTTTCCATTTGCACACCATACTTGGAAAAAAACAGCATCCTTATGAATTTCAGAATTAAAAGACATTTGATTTAATGCTTAAGTGTGAACTTCAGGTCAGACTTGAAAACATTTACTCCTTCAGCTTAATTGAACAAGCATTTCAGGCCTCACTGAGCCTTGAAGAAGGAGCAAGAGGAACTGGAATAGCCTCCCCCCTTGGAAGTGACCCCTTCCATCCTCACGTAATTCAGAGGTAGCTCTGCCACTTGAAGGGAAGGATGACAGAGCTTACACAAAAAGTGGTGGTGCACGCCTTTAATCCCAGCACTCGGGAGGCAGAGACAGGCAGATCTTTGTGAGTTCAAGGCCAGCCTGGTCTACAGAGTGAGTTCCAGGACAGCTGGAGCTACAGGGAGACCCTGTCTCAAAAAGACCAAAAAATAAATAAATAAGAAAAGTGTGAAATGTATCTTAAAGTTGTTCTAATTTGCATCTCTGGCTTCTCAGCCATCCTTATTTCCTCATTTGTGAAGTCTCTGTTTGGCTCTTTACTCCATCTTTTGAGTGGTTCATTTGTTTTCTTACTTCTTTGTCTTTTGAGTAGTTTATATATTCTGGAAGTCAGTGCTCTGTCGGATGTATCATTGGATAAGACTGGCTAGGATCCAGAAAACAAATGATACCAAATTCTGGATAGATTGTGGGGAAAGGAGAACACTCATCCACTGCTGGTGGGAATGTAAACTCCTACAACCACTATGGAAAGCACTATGGAGTACTCTGAAGAGACTCAAGATGAGCTTACCACCAGATCCAGCCATACCACTCCTGGGTATAAACCCACAAGACTCATCCTACCACAGAGATACATGCACAGCCATGTTCATTGGAGCTCTCTTCACAATAGTGAAGAGATGGAACAAACCCAAATGCCCCTCAACCAATGACTGGATAGAGAAAATGTGGTACAACTACACAATGGAATTCTATACAGGGGTAAAGAAAGATGGAGAGATGACTCAGCGGTTGAGAGCACTGGCTCTTGTGGAGGACCGTGGTTCAATCCCCAGCACCTACTTGGTGGCTAATGACCATCTGTAACTCCAGTTCCAGGGGGATCCGACACACTTAAAAAAAAAAAAAAAGAAAGAAAGACAGCATCAGGAACTTTGCAGGTAAATAGATAGAACTAGAAGATATTATGCTAAGTGAAGTAACACAGTCCCAGAAAATCAAATGACAAATTATATCCCTCATTTGTGGATGCTAGCAGCAAGCACTGAGTCATAAGGCACACTGAGCAACATCAATGTTATATACCCCTTTCTCTGAAAGCAGCTGTGCTCTGATAATGTAAATCCCTTAACAGGCTCTAGAATTAACCTACCACTTATTTTTAGACTTTGTGATCTTGGTATATGGATGGAGGATATGTAGGCATATTTTAGAGTAACATAAATTTAAAAAGGAAAAATGTCAATCCTGAAATATGATATGGAAATGACAAACAGTTTGTGTACAGATGATATAATTTTAGTATAGGTGTGAAGTATACATATACATATATTGAAGTGGTACAGATTGGAGGGAACAACAACAGCAGAGGAACCAAGACAGGGAATCAACTGAAACAGTAAAGTTCCCCCAAGGAAAATAATCCTCTGCTTTGAAAAAACTGAAAAAAATCAGAAAAAAGATACAGGGCAGGTATGGCAGGCGCATGAACTCGGGTGGGGCGGGGGGCATGGAAGACAGATGAGTCTAGATTGGACTGAGAAATGATGTATGAAACACACATGACTTCAATAAAAATGTTTTTAAAACATAACCCTTTTTTTCAGTATTGAGAATTAAAATTAGGGCAACAGGGGTGCGAGGCAAGTGCTCTGTGACTAGACTACAGTCCCAGACCAGTGTAACTTTCTTAGAACTTGTCTTGCTGTGAATTTCTTCTTATCTCCTAGGTTTCTTCTAAGCCATTAGGGCCAAGTTCACCAATCAAGCCCTTAAGGTTCCCAGGCTAGAAGTCTTAGTTTAGTCCCCTACACTTCCATTTCCGGCACCTGCTGTTTTATGCCAGTCATCCCATATTAACCCCAGGCCACACCTGAACTCCTCACCTGCTTTACTGTTTTGGTATGTCCTTTCCTGTGCACATATTTCATTTATCAACTAGATGAAGTAATTCAAAGTCTGTGGAAGATTTTCTTTTCTTTAATTGCTTGACTAAGGAAAGAAGCAGAAAAAGTAATGAAGGACAAAGAAAACAGTATGTAACTCAGGTGAATTTTCCAGAACAGCAAAGTACCAGCTTTATTCAAAAGCCCCACCCCAAAACTAAGGAGGGCCCTAACAAAGCTCAGTAAATATTTAGTTTATCTTGGACTATTGCAACAGATTTCTAACTAATCTCTCTGCCTCCAGTCTCTCCTGTTCAATCCATTTTCCACACGATCAATCAAATTTTTACTATGTTAGGCACTCAACAATCAGTTGTTTAACTAGATTTATTAAGCATATTTTATACAGGGAAAATCCATAGCATTAGTGATTTAAATGATTATATAAGGTTGTGAATACAATAACATAAGGTGGGGATTTAAGGAGTAAGAGAATAAAAAAAAAATTTGTACAGGGTAGGCAGGTGGCTTCCAGGGGTGACTGCCTATGAGAGCACACGCTTTATGCATTACTTGTTGACAACTATGACAGAGTAATAGTTCACTGCTCTATGTACACTTGTGATTTGAACATTGATTGTCTCATTGGACTCCTACTGCTGTTAGAAACTGTAACTCGGGAAATATTATAATTATGCTGATCCATTCATTAATTCCACAAGCAGATAGATATTCTGTGCCTACTCCATTCCACATAGCAAGACTGATAAGTCCAACACAAGCAAAACAAGAAATGCTGGGATGTTATGATAACATTGCTTTTTGTTCACTATGCTCACAGGTGAACTCCTACCTTTTGAATTAGTCAAGGTCCAAGAAGAAAACAGATGGCACCTTCAAATTTGCAGTATGTGAAGAACCTAATGTCCCTCTGTGAAGGTGGATTGAAAGAACTTTAGGCCAGTGTGACAGAAGAGGCCACAGGGACGGGTGGCTATTATACCCTGGAGGCATACAGAGTAGGTCATTGGACACAGCTGAAACCAGTGAGAGCCCAGAGGCTACCCCCACAACTCTTCCCTCCCTGGGGCAGGAAGGTTGAGAAAACAAGAAGGCTTTCCTTCGGGGTCTATGTAGTTCAACATCCAGCCTACTTGGAGGGATGGAGAAGCAGGTACCGGGGATTCAGACAGCTTACTAACTTTATTTAACATCTCTTTACAACTTTGTAATAAATATTTATGTGGTCAGCATAGGTTAGCTAAATAGCACAAACCTATAGTGAGGGAGTGGTTTTGAATGCATTTTAAATTTATTTTTTAATTGACACATAAAAATTGCACATGCTTATGTGATACCATGGGAAGCTTTAACACACGTACAGACTGTATAATGCTCAAGTCAGGGAAAGACTATCTCTTCAAACACTGAGTCTTTAAATTAGTACAATAATTTTCTACTGAGATTATTAAGGCAAGGTGTCAAGGAAGCTGTCAACGTTGATACTGTTTATAGAAAATGGAAAATTAATGAAGCAAGAAGAAAAAGATCAATTCAAATTGGTTTGACTATATAAAACTTCTAATTTCAGCCATATATATTAATTGCTTGCCATTTATACCAAATTACTATGTAGTACGATAATGCGTATAATTAAACTAGTGCCAAATTAACTTTACAATACAAACTTAGCAGTCTCAACTTTGCAGGCCACATTAGGATAGTTTTGTAGATTTTTGACTCATGGAGGATATTTATCCTTCTTTAAACTGAAAGAAAATATTGGCTTTGATGACATTCTGCCCAATCACCTACTCTCCAAGGACCCAGGATGCAGGAAAAAATATTTCCACTCTTCTTGAAGTAATAGATGACTCAACTTAGTCGTGCTTAGAGGCAAACTAAAGCCCATTATCAACTCATTCCAGCTATGATATAAAGCAGGGGAAAGCTCATGCCAGACCCTTTATAGCTCTTAAGTCATAGGACTCGGTATGCAGCAAACTGCCACCAGCAGGATCAGATGGGCAAGGAGCTGCTATCTTTAGCAGTTGTATCCTGATCACCATGACCACATTCCATTTCACACTTGAACTAATAATGCTTGATGGTAGTATACAACTTGAGATGAGTTGGTCTTCCATCAAGTCACTAATGATTAAGATTATCAGAATGTTACATATTTGAATTCCCAGTCATGATAAAAGTTATCTCGTTCCTGCATTTATACATTCATCCTGAGAATTTATCACAAGCATTTCCCTTTGCCTTGATAAATGGACAATAGTTGGAACCATAAATTTTGGAGCCTTTTAACAGTTGGGCAGAGAATGCTTGCAATATACAACATGTTGTTCTTAAAAACTCAGCTTCAAGCCGGGTGTGGTGGTGCATGCCTTTAATCCTAGCACTTGGGAGGCAGAGGCAGGCGGATCTTTGTGAGTTCAAGGCCAGCCTGGTCTACAGAGTGAGTTCCAGATAGCTATGGCTACAGGGAAACCCTGTCTTGAAAAGACCAAAAAAAAAAAAAAAATAGTTCAGCTTCATTTTATCAAAATGCTATAATTCATCAATAAGTTTGTCATAATTAAATTTGGCTCAAGGTACTATGTGCTATGCATTTAAACCATCATTTACTTTAAAGCCATGTTCCTTTTGACTCTAGAAAGTAGTTATTTTATCTCATCCTTGGAAAAGGATCTATAGTCAGAAATTGAAAGTATAAACCTGTGTTTGAGCAGAGCCCCAAATGTAATATGGAGCATGGTAGGAATTCCTTGAGGAATCTTCTTTGGGTATGTAACATCTAGGGTCAGAAGAACCCTCTGTATTACTGATTCCTCACTGCACACTTCCCTGTGACAAACAGGAGAAAGGGTGGTCTCAAGTCCCATTATATATAAAAAAGCAAGCATTCTGATGTAGAAAAGAACCAACTCAGCATTTGTACTTTGTCCTTGAATGATGATAAGCTATCTAACCTTCAGTTAGTCTGTCACTATTTTATAAAGAGGACTACTGCACTAATCATGAAAACATTAACAGACATTAATTGCACATCCATGGTGAGCAAATAACGGAATCAATATACTTTGGCTGTACTTTATCAGTAGAGCATACCTACTATGCAACATTAATGCACTTCATTGTTTTCCTCTTTTCTACTACATATTTAAATCTATCATTATTTAATTCTTGGAACCAATACCAACTATGAGATTAAGAGTCTGCAAAGTGTGGGTCCTTGAACAGGGCTCCTATATTAAGCTTCATTTACCCTGGGCCCAGGGACCATTAATGGAAGAGGGGATGGAAAGATTGTTAAGAGCTGGGAGGGGGGGGATGCATGACCATATGGTAATAGAATCAAACAAGCTCTGGAGACCTTGTTCATAGGATCCTACAGTGGTGGTCTCAGCATGCACAAGTCCCATATAAACTCAAGCAGACAAAACACATTATAGAACTGTGGAAATGGGCAACAGGTCCCAATCTTGGGAGAACTAGTGGCAGCTTATTACTGCTTGGTGAGGAAGAATTAATCTTCTTAAAGCAAGGGACTCTGGATGGGCTGAATAGAACTCAGTAGATAAATTTACACTGAGGGATATAGAGGGATACTAACTTGACACGGTGGGCCTTCATACAAATGAGAGAGCATATGAATTCCAGTGGGGGGTGGTGTGGAAGGGTGCTGGTGGGGAAGGTGATATCATGAGATTAAAATGGATTGCGATGTTCTGTATGAAATATACAACAATCCAATTAAACACGAGAGAAAAATGGAACAAGATGAAGGCAGCACAGCATGAATAGGAGGTGGGATGAGAGTTCGGGCCCTATTTTAAGGACTATATATTTTTCACTCACTATTTTTCTGTATTCTGTGAGGTTTAGCAGTGGCTTTCAGCCTTCTAGTTCCACTTGTGTTTTTCTCCATGGAGATTTCTGCCATCTCCATGTACACACAAATCCACAGCTTATCCCTGACTCTTCCTTCTGAAACACCTGACTGGTGTAATCTTCCTCAAGAAGTCCGTGGATGAGATAAACACAATGGAAGCCCTATTATATAATCAGGCTTGGTACCTATGGTCTGCGGTCAGGATATTATAACATTTTAGGGGTTGGAGGTTATGAATAATATGGTCTCTTTTATCAGAGATGCTGGGGTTTTTTTTTCTCCCTAAAGGTTTCATATAATATTTAGCAAACCTGTCTACTAGTGGAGCATATAAGCAATCTAAAAGTTCTAGTCCTAATAAAACATGTCCAGTTCTGCAGAGTACTAACAACATTTTCAACTTACTTGATGCAGGATAAATGTGTGCATCTCAGGGTTAATTCCAGATAAGACCTCTGTGATTCCCCAGCATCTCCCCCTTGAAATTCTACTAGATTTTATCATCATTTTGTCCAATCCATTGGGAAACAGGGAAAATTTTCTTTTGCGTCTTGGCCAGAAATCGGTAAACTCTGTAAACTTTGTGAGAAGATGTAGTGAAGAACAGGGCCAAGAATTCACACCATGATGGCAAGGGAAAGAAATGTCAGAATGTCTAGTTACACAGGTTTTCAAGAATTCCACTGGCAAAGGTTATTGATCTTTTTTTTTTTCTCCATTTAAAATATTGCACAGAAGTTCTCTCTCTATACCTTGTTCTTTCTGGGAGGGTCAGGGGTTAATAATTCAGCATTTCTCCTTTCCAAGGTAGGGCTGGCCCCCAGGCCTTCCATCTCACTTTCTCCAAATTCCCTGACACTTGTTCCCACATGCTTCAGCTTCATCTTCACAATCTTTTTTTTTCTTCATCAAAGAACCTTTAGTTCACCTCACTGTCCCCTCTAGCTAACCATTTCATGTATCTGCTTTTCATTCCAAAGCTTTCTAAACAAGTGGTTTAAACTCACTGCACCAGCTCTCCATCTCGTCCTGCCTCCCCTCAGCCTCTAGCTGGCTTCTCCCTCCAGACACTTTTAGGGTGTTCACTCTTTCTTTCTGCCATGTACATTAGAAGTCTTTCTATGTGTCTGTTATGGATTTTTTTTCTAACTATACCTTCTTTGAAACACTGGCTTCATGTTTTTACACCTCTTTGCCTTTTCTTACAACTTCACACAGATTCTCCTTATTCTTTTTTCTGAATTTTCATTTCTTTGCATTTTCTGTTGGGAATGACTTAATGCACTTAATTAACCTTTTTCAATAGGCTTTTTGAGACCTACTTGACATTCTATAAAATGTTCATATTTTAAGTTACTATTTTTTTTTTTTTTTTTGGTCTTTTCGAGACAGGTCTCCTGTAGCCCCAGCTGACCTGGAACTTGCTATGTAGACCAGGCTGGCCTTGAACTCACAAAGATCCACCTGCCTCTGCTTCCCGAGTGCTAGGATTAAAGGTGTGCGCCACCACACCCAGATTTAAGTTACTATTTAAGTTTTCAATGTATTTATATGCCCAGAATTATAATTATGAACATATTATCTTCCAATTTTTTTTCTGACTGTAAATAAAGATTTCTCATCCTCCCAATGTCAATGTCATCTCTAAGCAATCCCTAAACTGACTTTTATTACTGTAGGCTAGTTTTCATTTCCAAGATTCATAAATGGATTAATATGTTAATTTTTGGTTACTTTTTTCCCTTTGCACAGGACAGTGATTTTTGAGCTTCATCACATTACATGTATAGTTTACTCCTTTTATTGTTATATCTTAGTTCACTATGAAAAATACATTACAATTCATCCATGCTTTGAATTCCATGTACATTTTAGATAATAGGATTATTTCTGGCTTTGTTTTATATATATATATATATATATATATNAGCTTCAAGCCGGGTGTGGTGGTGCATGCCTTAATCCTATGCACTTGGGATGGCAGAGGCAGGCGGATCTTTGTGAGTTCAAGGTCCAGCCTGGTCTACAGAGTGCGTTCCAGATCAGCATCTGGCTACAGGGAAACCCCTGTCTTGAAAAGGACCAAAAAAAAAAAAAAAATAGTTCAGCTTCATTTTATCAAAATGCTATAATTCATCAATAAGTTTGTCATAATTAAATTTGGCTCAAGGTACTATGTGCTATGCATTTAAACCATCATTTACTTTAAAGCCATGTTCCTTTTGACTCTAGAAAGTAGTTATTTTATCTCATCCTTGGAAAAGGATCAGAGTCAGAAATTGAAATGTATAAACCTGTGTTGAGCAGAGCCCAAATGTAATATGGAGCATGGTAGGAATTCCTTGAGGAATCTTCTTTGGGTATGTAACATCTAGGGTCAGAAGAACCCTCTGTATTACTGATTCCTCACTGCACACTTCCCTGTGACAAACAGGAGAAAGGGTGGTCTCAAGTCCCATTATATATAAAAAAGCAAGCATTCTGATGTAGAAAAGAACCAACTCAGCATTTGTACTTTGTCCTTGAATGATGATAAGCTATCTAACCTTCAGTTAGTCTGTCACTATTTTATAAAGAGGACTACTGCACTAATCATGAAAACATTAACAGACATTAATTGCACATCCATGGTGAGCAAATAACGGAATCAATATACTTTGGCTGTACTTTATCAGTAGAGCATACCTACTATGCAACATTAATGCACTTCATTGTTTTCCTCTTTTCTACTACATATTTAAATCTATCCATTATTTTATTATTGGAACAATACCAACTATGCGATTAGCAGTCTGCAAAGTGTGGGTCCTTGAACAGGACACCTATATAAGTCTTCATTTACCCTGGGCCCAGGGACCATTAATGGAAGAGGGGATGGAAAGATTGTACAGAGCTGGGAGGGGGGGATGCATGGACCATTATGGTATAGAATCAAAACACAGTCTGGAGACCCTTTTCATATGGACCTACAGTATTTGTGTCAGCATGCACAATACCCATTTAAACTCAAGCAGACAAAACACATTATAGAACTGTGGAAATGGGCAAACAGGTCCCAATCTGGGAGAAAACTGTGGCCAAGCTTATTTAATGCTTGGGGGAGATGAATTAATCTTCTAAACAAGGACTCTGATGGGGCTGCTCGAACTCGTAGATAAAATTTACACTGTAGGGCTATCAGAGGGATTTACTAACATGACACGGTTGGGCCTTCTTACAAATGAGGAGAGCATTGACTTCCCGTGGTGGGTGGTGTGGGAAGGGTGCTGGTGGGGACAGTTTTGATACTTCATGAGATAAACTGGATTGCGATGTTCTGTATTGAAAGAGACAAACAAGCCCAATTCAACACTAGAGAAAAATGGCACAAAGATTGAAGACAGCACAGCACTGTAATAGGAGGTGGGATGAGAGTTCGGGCCCTATTTTAAGGACTATATATTTTTCACTCACTATTTTTCTGTATTCTGTGAGGTTTAGCAGTGGCTTTCAGCCTTCTAGTTCCACTTGTGTTTTTCTCCATGGAGATTTCTGCCATCTCCATGTACACACAAATCCACAGCTTATCCCTGACTCTTCCTTCTGAAACACCTGACTGGTGTAATCTTCCTCAAGAAGTCCGTGGATGAGATAAACACAATGGAAGCCCTATTATATAATCAGGCTTGGTACCTATGGTCTGCGGTCAGGATATTATAACATTTTAGGGGTTGGAGGTTATGAATAATATGGTCTCTTTTATCAGAGATGCTGGGGTTTTTTTTTCTCCCTAAAGGTTTCATATAATATTTAGCAAACCTGTCTACTAGTGGAGCATATAAGCAATCTAAAAGTTCTAGTCCTAATAAAACATGTCCAGTTCTGCAGAGTACTAACAACATTTTCAACTTACTTGATGCAGGATAAATGTGTGCATCTCAGGGTTAATTCCAGATAAGACCTCTGTGATTCCCCAGCATCTCCCCCTTGAAATTCTACTAGATTTTATCATCATTTTGTCCAATCCATTGGGAAACAGGGAAAATTTTCTTTTGCGTCTTGGCCAGAAATCGGTAAACTCTGTAAACTTTGTGAGAAGATGTAGTGAAGAACAGGGCCAAGAATTCACACCATGATGGCAAGGGAAAGAAATGTCAGAATGTCTAGTTACACAGGTTTTCAAGAATTCCACTGGCAAAGGTTATTGATCTTTTTTTTTTTCTCCATTTAAAATATTGCACAGAAGTTCTCTCTCTATACCTTGTTCTTTCTGGGAGGGTCAGGGGTTAATAATTCAGCATTTCTCCTTTCCAAGGTAGGGCTGGCCCCCAGGCCTTCCATCTCACTTTCTCCAAATTCCCTGACACTTGTTCCCACATGCTTCAGCTTCATCTTCACAATCTTTTTTTTTCTTCACAAAGAACCTTTAGTTCACCTCACTGTCCCCTCTAGCTAACCATTTCATGTATCTGCTTTTCATTCCAAAGCTTTCTAAACAAGTGGTTTAAACTCACTGCACCAGCTCTCCATCTCGTCCTGCCTCCCCTCAGCCTCTAGCTGGCTTCTCCCTCCAGACACTTTTAGGGTGTTCACTCTTTCTTTCTGCCATGTACATTAGAAGTCTTTCTATGTGTCTGTTATGGATTTTTTTTCTAACTATACCTTCTTTGAAACACTGGCTTCATGTTTTTACACCTCTTTGCCTTTTCTTACAACTTCACACAGATTCTCCTTATTCTTTTTTCTGAATTTTCATTTCTTTGCATTTTCTGTTGGGAATGACTTAATGCACTTAATTAACCTTTTTCAATAGGCTTTTTGAGACCTACTTGACATTCTATAAAATGTTCATATTTTACAAGTTACTTATTTTTTTTTTTTTTTTGGTCCTTTTCGCGAGACAGGTCTCCTGTAGCCCCCAGCTGCCCCTGGAACTTGCTATGTCGACCAGTTCTGGCCTTGAACTCACAAAGATTCCACTGCCTCTGCCTCCCGAGTGCTTAGGATTAAAAGTGTGCGCCAACACACACACCCAGATTTAAGTTACTATTTAAGTTTTCAATGTATTCGCTATGCCCAGACCTTTATAATTATGAACAGAGGAGTCGGCCAATGCGTGTGCGGACGGGAAAGAAGAGGGTGGGTGGAGCGGGGGGGGGGAAGGGAGGTGGTGGAGGGGGTGGGGGTGAGGGAGAGGGGGAGAGGGGTGGTTCGAGAACGGTATGGAGAGGGGAGTAGCAAGAGGTGGGAGGGGGAGAAGGGGTGGTAACAGGGGAGATGGGAGGTGTGTTTTGAGATAGGGGGGGTTATGGGGAAGGGATGTAATTTGTTTGTGATTTTTGTTAATGCATATTTTTATTTGATTGATTTCTTTATTATGCTAAATTTATTTAATTTAATTTTTTTTTCTTTTCTCATCCTTCCCAATGTCAATGTCATCTCTAAGCAATCCCTAAACTGACTTTTATTACTGTAGGCTAGTTTTCATTTCCAAGATTCATAAATGGATTAATATGTTAATTTTTGGTTACTTTTTTCCCTTTGCACAGGACAGTGATTTTTGAGCTTCATCACATTACATGTATAGTTTACTCCTTTTATTGTTATATCTTAGTTCACTATGAAAAATACATTACAATTCATCCATGCTTTGAATTCCATGTACATTTGACGATAATAGTCGATTATTTCTGGCTTTGTTTTTATATATATATATATATATATATATATTTATTTATATATAAATACACAAAAAAAAAAAAAAAAAAAATCTTTTTTAATATTTTATTTATTATTTTATTTTATCTGTATGAGTATATTGCCTGCATGTATGTTAAGTACATACCATGTAATGTAAAGCCTGTAAAGGTCAGAAAATGGTGTCAGATCTCCTGGAACTGGAATTACAGATGGTTGTTACTCACCATATGGGTGCTGAGATTTGAACCTGAGTCTCTGCAAGAGCAGCCAGTGTTCTTAATCACCTCACCGAGAAATCTCTCCAGTTCCCCATGCAGCATTTCTTAAAGCTACTTTCATTTTATTTATTTTGTGTTTGTGGAGTTCAGAGGACAACTAACTCAGTAGAGTCCATTCTCACCTTTCCATCTGAGCTCTGGGGATCAACTCAGGTCTTCAAGCTTGGTAACAAGAGCCTTTGCTTCTCTAGTTATCTTGCCAGCTCTAATTTATTTTTTATTGTTTAGAAAACATAACTCTTTTTTTTTAATTTCATTTATTTCTGTATGTGTATGAATGTATTGTCTGCATGCAAGTTTGTGCACCCGTGACGTGCAATGCCGCGGAGGTCAGAAGAGGGCGTCGGATTCCCCTGGAACTGGAGTTCTCCTGGAATTGGAGTTTCAGACGGTTCTCGGCCGCCATGTGGGTGCTGGGGATCGAACCCGGGTCCTCTGCAAGAGCGGTTGGCGCTCTTAACCACTAGGCCATCTCTCCAGCCCAGAAAACATAACTCTTATGTCAGCATATTGACTTTTATTTTCGTAAAGTAACAACCTACTTTCCAAGGTGGTATGAACTTTTCATTCCCACTGTCAAACTTAAGAGGGTTACAGTTCTCCTAACCTTGCAGGCACTTGGTATAGTAGGCATGGTAATGTTAGCCATTTAAAAACTTCCCTATGATGGGTCTTATTTTGCATTTCTCTATTTACTAATGATAGTGAACATGTTCTTTGTGATGTTGAACAATGACATCTACAACTTGTTTGGAGAAGAGCCATCAAAGCTTTTCCTATTTTCTTTGGTGGGAGATATTTAGTTTCTTATATTGAGTTTGAGATTTATTTGTTCTGATTAGAAAATCCATTGTCAGAAAATTATTTTCAAATACTCTCTTCTACTGCTTTGATTTTATATTAACTGTGTCCCCCCAAAAGGTTTTAATTTTCACAAATTCTCATTTACTGACTTTCCCCTTTTGGATATGCTTCTTTGCTCTTTCTAAGACATGTTTATTCAATTTGAGATGTTTTAGGAAGTTGCTTTTTGACATTTTAGTTTTAAGTCAGTAGTCCATTTGCAGTTCATTTTTATATGATATTTATATATGGAATTTGTATATGGTTTGAAGAACATTAATTAAATGGGATATGACTATCCAACTATTCTCCTACTATTTATCCTTTCTCCATGCTTCTGTCTCTGCAGTGATGGCAAAATGATTAGTCTGTCCATATGGATTTCTTTCTCTCTTTTTTTTTTTGGCCTTTTCGAGACAGGGTCTCCCTGTAGCCCCAGCTGTCCTGGAACTCACTCTGTAGACCAGGCTGGCCTTGAACTCACAAAGATCTGCCTGCCTCCGCCTCCCAAGTGCTAGGATTAAAGTCATGCACCACCACACCCAGCTTGGATTTATTTACATTCTGTTCCACTGGTTTGTCTCTCATTACACTAAGATCATACTGTTTCATAACATTATACTGTAAGTCCTGAAATCAGTACTACAGAAGCCCTCCAACTTCTGTTCTTCTGTCTCTTCCTTTATTAATCCTGTAATTGTGTCTATTTCTGTAAATACTGCTGTCAATGGGAATTTTTCTCTAAACATGACTGGCCTCCATGAACCCTGGGCACGTTCCCACATTTCTGTCAAGTTTTCACGCTGAAGTAGAACCTCTAGCTGCAGCTTCTCCTTTCAATTCTGGACCTGGAGCTTGGCTGTTTGTGATACTTGGAAGTTTTCTTTCTTCAAGCTCTGATATTTACAATGTCTGTCCTACTATTCTTCTCTCTGTGGCTTAGACTTAAAACAGGTTTTTGGATTGAACTCTGACCTTCTTTGGATCCCATAAATAATTACCTCATGACTAGCTTCCATTTCATTCAAAATCGTCTATCATGTGTGCTTTCTCCAGTGTGCCATTTACACTGTTACCAAGCTTACATGACCATTCTTCACATTTCAACAGCTGACTAGAAGCCTAGCTGAATATCCCACCTCCAGACTCATCCCTGCTCCGACTCACTTCTTAGATTTACCTTCCTAAAACAAATTCATGCTCAAGTCAAGCTCTGACCCCACAGTTTCCCATTATACCTTTGATTTCTCTTCTCCTTCCTCATATAACTTGTTTCAGTCAAGCTGATATTTTTCATACTCACGTGTAACCTCCTATAGGGTAAACAAATGCTCTACCATGGAGCCAGCCATACATACAGGGAGAGTTTCGGGAATGTTTAATGATTTTATAGGACATTTTTTTTTTAAGTTTATGCACCATTACACAATTTGACCCCAAAATCCTGCTACTCTATTTCATAGTTGTGATTTCAGAGTTTTCAGGGAGCTGGAAAGATGTTAAATCATTTGGCAGTACATATGTTAATTTAAGCATGTCCTTTTCCTTAGAAGAGAAACAAACAAAAAACCAAGGAGTAGTGAAAATCTCTCTGAAAAGAAAGTAGGATTAGTATCAGGACCATGGGCAAAGAAAAATGAATTTTCTGAAGTAATGGGTTACTAAAGAGCTCTCTCCTTCAAATCACAGCAAATTCAATTACCCTTTAGAGTTTTCAGCCCTGGTGAGAGTCATGAGAAATTCATATCATTACAAACGAAAGAAGCTTTAAAATTTACTCATAGATAGAGAGCAGAGCTCAGTGCCAGAGTACTTGTTGGTAGGTATACACACACACACACATACACACACACACACACACACACACACACACACAATATGCTTATGATATCTTGTAGAAGAGGTAAGAAATACCACATATTTTCTGATAAATCTAGACTTCCATTAAGGAAAATAGCACTTGGGCATCAATGATTTGATAATAAACACAAAAAAGCCTCAGGATCTTCCTTCTGGATGGACAAAAGGAGATATGAATAAACATATGAAATGTTTATTGTCTTCTGATTTTCAAGAATTTGTTTTTTGGACATGGACTAATTAGTACTATGACAATGCTGTAGATAGAGGGCTTTATACATTTCATATATAGAAGCAGGTATTTCTCTTTTATCTCTATTAAGACTAAAGAATCTATTTCATACAGGACAAGCATATAAGATGCATTGACAACCTGATGCCAGCTGTCTTATGAACCCAGCATGGACAGTACTGGCACAATTAAACAACTGGCATCAGAAGGTCAATCAGATTCCTTATTTGCAAGAAGAAAATGAAAAACTTTAAAATCTAACATTCAATCTCTTCTATGCTAAGAAAATAAAATAGAGGACTTGAATCAGAACACAAAATCTATGAGGTAATTTTCTGTCATGTCATGCACTGACTTTTAAATGCTGAAGGGTAAAAATTTTGAAAAAAGCACCTTGTACTAACAGAATGATTTTCCCCCAAGGGGCTCCATTTCTTTTGGAAAGACTCCCATACTTTCAAGGACATGCAGGTTCAGGTAGGGTAAAGGTGCCACAACCCAGAACACGGTGTTTACAACACCAGGGGCTTGTGCACTCTTACACTGTTCAACATCGTTGTTGTTTCAAAATACAGGAGAATTGGTTTCCCAGGATTCCCAAGAACAAGGAGAGAATAGCTCACTTTTCCTTTTCTATGTCTGCATCAAGAGTGAGGGCCCATGAAGGACAGTGCCACAGGGAACCTCACACAGCAAGTCTGCCCACCCTAAGCAGTCATAGTGCCTGACTGCTCAGATCTGTCTATATGTTATTTACTCTTACTGCTCAAGAAAGAGCAGGAAGTGCTATGTTTTGTTTGTCTGAAAACATAAGATTTCAGGTAAGCCAAACCAAGTGGTTGGATGAGAATACATAAGCAGACAATAGGAGAGAAAAGGAAAAAAAAAAAAAAAAAAAGAAGAACAGCTATATAAAATCTACTATTCCTCCAGAAACCTAACACACTGCTCTAGGGGAAAAAATCAACATGGTAAGTTTAATATTTAAGAAAAGATATATACAGTTTCATAGAACAAGAGGAATAAAAGTCAGAAAAAGAGAGAAGTAGAAATATACCAGAGTATAGGTAGCATGCAGTGTGATTTCTGATTAATTTTAGAATGAGGATTTTAAAGTGAAGAGGTCTGAACAGGCTTTAAAAGGAACAGGAATGAGTTTGAGGGAGTGAACTTGTCCATTTAAGCATGTTTGCCCCTAGTTCTTGCTGCTCATCTGAAAACAAGAAGTAGAGCTGGTCAGGAAAGGGGTTATGGTTAACACTGCTGCGAGATGAAAGATAAGTAGCCAGGCAGTTAGAAGCCAAAGCATTTTATCTAGAAGAGCAGGTCTGGCTTTGTTTCCATCTTGATAAGAGTTAGATTGGAGAGCTTGTTTGTCTATAGACTGGGATGAGGCGAGGGGGCAGGGCAGAGGAAAGAGGACAGGGAAGCCTGGGTGGGGGGAGTTTGAGAGTTGTGGCAACAGCTGCTGGAGCTGCCATCCCCCTTTTGTGTTCTATGTCTGCTTGAACTTTGGGATTGCAAGCCTTGTTATTTAGTTAAAATGGCCGTGTTTCTGTCATTTGGGAGGACTTATATATCAAGGAAGTTTTGATGGCCTAAGCAGCTCATTAACTCAGTCTAAAATTTTAAGAGAACCTGCATGGGATTAACCCAAAACCTGAAGGAAGTGACATCTAAAGTTAAGGTCCTTTAAAAAAATACTGTTTGATTTTACTTTAAAGTACATGCAAAACTTATTTTCATTTCCCTTAAAGTTATGTTTTCATTATAAGGTCTTTTAAAAATTAATTTATATATATATATATATATATATATATATAGTTTTCACTTCATAGTATAATTTGGTATTGTAATTTGTACAGAATTGGTAGTTTTACATAATTTATTTTAAATATTTATTTATTTTTATTTTGTGTGTATGAGCGTTTTGCCTGAATGTATGTAAGTGCACCATATGCATGCAGTGCCCAGGAAGGCCAGAAGAGGGCATCTGATCCCCTGCAACTGGAGTTACAGACAGTAGTTAGCTGCCATGTAGGTGCTACTCACTGAACTTGGGTCTTTTGGAAGAGTAATAAGTGCTCTTAACTGCTGAGCCATCTCTCTAGCCCTTTTACATAATCATTGGAATTGATAAAGGTCTAAGACTACCACATTTTTCTTGGATAAGGAACTTGGCTGGAAAGATAACATTTTTCTCTGGAATTTTACTCCTATTTTTAGAAACAAGAAATTATAAATTCAAAATGAAATGTTCTCTATTGTTTAAAATGGGCCTTTAAAGTTATTTGCAGCTAGTTAAAATATTTTCTTCTTTGTGGTAGATTTATACGGCCCAAGTAAGTCATTAGTTTTTTTTCAAGTAGAAGTTATTGGATATTTACAATGATTAGCATAGAGCAAAGCATTACTGGATGAGTGTGCTACAGTGGGAGGGATCAACCAAGAATGATACATATAAACCAAGTGTTAAAACCAGGTGAGAAGAAGCCACCCTAAAACAATATGCTTTCTTATCTTGGATGTTGTAGAGTGTCTGCTATCTGCATCTATCTCTCTGTGGTCCTGAGGCAATTCCTATGAGCAGCTCTTCAGGATGCTGCCCTGACCCCAGGAGAAATGTCCAGAAGGCTCTACTGGGAAAGTTCTCTTCCTAGAATGTTTTTCACTTTTAATTTTTCTTCTCTTACTCTGCTGGGATTGTGCTGGTGCTGAAAGTTTCAGAGCTTTGAAGATATTTCTATGATAATAGCAGCCCTCTCCATCTGCATTCCTCCCTTGGTTACATGTAAAGGATGATCATTGACCAATTTATATTCTGAACTTTAAAGATGTTTAATGTTTTTCTTTATCATAAAAACAATGTTATGTATAATTTAAGAACTTGTAAATATTAAAAAATTAAAATAATTAATAATTCAACAACTTAGATAAAATAACCTTGACATATATAAAATCTCCAGTACTGATGGATATAATTTCCATTCCATTCACCTTTGGGATCACTCTATACATATGGTTTGTAATATTGTTCTAATTAATTTAATCCATTAATATCTTTCTATATTATAAAATATTTGCATATTTTTTTCAGAGTTGGGTGGTATCCAAAGCATGAATCAGTCTTATTGATGATTACATTGATCTACATTCATGTAACAAATGAAGAGCTGCCAGGCGTGGTGGTGCACGCGTTTAATCCTAGCACTCGGAGGCAGAGGCAGGCAGATCTTTGTGAGTTCAAGGCCAGCCTGGTCTACGGAGTGAGTTCCAGGACAGCTGGGGCTACAGGGAGACCCTGTCTCAAAAAGACCAAAAAAAAAAAAAAGAGCTAAGAGCTGTTAAGCTGTTAAGAATACTCAATTGTATCTATTCTCTTAATGCTAGTAAACTCAACTAGCTTGTAACAGCTTTACTAATAATAGTAATACTTTTATTGTTTTTAGTTTGCAAATATAAAAACCAAGACTCAGGGATATTAAATGGTTGGCCCACATTCACAAAGTGAGGAAGTGGCAAACCTGGGATTCCAATTTAGGCTGTGTGGATGTAGTTTGTCCTCCTCGGGACTGTGATACACCTGCTGTCATAACTGTTGCCAAGAACACCGTACATTTTTGCTGATGCCTTGCAATGAAACTGATGCGCTTAGTAATATAATAATGCAATTGTCCTTCAGAAAGGTTGACACTTTTCTGTCCCACACAGTGTTTAATACCAGACTTGCCTTCGACAATACTGGGTACTAAAGTTAAATATTTCTCCTTCAGCTATTTTTAATCTGTGACTTTTTCTTCCTTCACAGCAGCTGATGGGTCCTTGTCAGGCTCATCTCTTGGAACTTTCTGCAGCAGTGTGAGATCACCTTTGTCCACTTACTTTGACTTGTATCTTCCTGTTCTCCCTGGGTGTTATTTTACTTTTTCTTGGCCTCCTTTTCATCTCGTGTTTCTTTCTTCCTTCATTAAAATTATTATTATTATTATTATTATTATTATTATTATTATTTTATGTATTTATTTATTTATTTGTGTGTATGAATGTACTGTCTGCATGTAGGTTTGTGCACCCGTGTCGTGCAATGCTGCGGAGGTCAGAAGAGGGTGTTGGATTCCCCTGGAACTGGAGTTCTCCTGGAATTGGAGTTCCAGATGGTTCTCAGCCGCTATGTGGGTGCTGGGGATCGAACCTGGGTCCTCTGCAAGAGCAGTCGGCGCTCTTAACCACTAGGCCATCTCTCCAGCCCCTATTAGGTATTTTTGAGACAGGGTCTCTCTGCAGCCCCAGCTGGCCTGGAACTTGCTGTGTAGAACAGGCTGGCCTTGAACTCACAGAGATCTGCCTGCTTCTATCTCCCAAGTGCTGGGATTAGAGGTATATGCCACCACGGCCAGCTACATTTGGTAATTTTTAAGCTCAGCTCTTGGTTCTCCATTCTTGCTCAGTCTTCCTGTAAAATCTCATCTATTCTCATGACTTTCACCACCATTTAATTTCTAGTGCCTCAGAAATCTTTATCTTCCACAAATACATCTCCCCTAAATTCTGCAAGGATAGTTTCTAGGCTTTAAAAACAGTACACTTGAGACCAAACTCATAATTTTTTTCTGTACTTGTCTTTTTCCTTGTATTTATAATCTACATTTTATTATGAAATTTATATAAGCTAATTACTCAATGTCGGTCACTTTAGACTTGGGTAACGAGGAATAATAGTGACCTTGAATTTGGTATATGACTTAAAGTCTGGATGAATTTAGGAAATTGCTTAATTTTCCAAAATTCTATTTTTATTATCTATAAAATGGAAATAAAATTATCTATAATATCTGTTGAGAACAAATGGGTGTTCTTTCTTCTTGGAGTGTTTTACATACCAAAACCATTCAATAAAGAGCATTAATACTTTGTGGATGATGTCTCACTTTCTCCCAGCTGTTCAGGTTTTGAATCAAGTTGTTTCTAACCTGGAACTGAATTCTAACAGTCCTTTTTCTGGTTACCATCCCTGTTGATAGTGCCTAATTTGCTTCAGTATTTGCAATGTCCACTAACTCAGTGGTCCTTAGTCTTTTTTCCTGATGCCAATAGACAAGATGGAAGATGTTCACCCACATAAGTCATTTCCTCAGGCATATTTGGTGTTAATTACAATGCTATAAGTTTAGGCTGTAACCCTCTCCCATTCTCATAGAAAATACACCATGAGAAAGGCAGGAATGATGTTAGTAAAGAGGTGAGCCACATTTTAGGTCTTATATAAATTTGGGTACTGTAATTTTGGTAGCGAACTGCGTAGGACACACCTGTGTGCAGGCTTTGAAAAACTCTACCATAACTATTCACATACTGATCCATGCATTCTGGTTCCATCTTCCACACTGTTGTCAAAGTGAGTGAGCTTCTGTTATGTAAATGAATATTTGCTATATACATAGCATTGCTTTGTATTTCTTATGCTACAAAATCCAGCTCCAACTAGCTTGGAATTCAAGACATCCAGATCCTCCCTTCTTAGCTGTTTTAGTCTTTTCTATTCCTACATTTCACCGTACAAATGATTTTTTTTTTTTTTTTTTTTTTATTTTTTTGTCATTTTCTGAGACAGGGGTCTCCCTGTAGCCCCAGCTGTCCTGGAACTCGCTCTGTAGACCAGGCTGGCCTTGAACTCACAAAGATCCACCTGCCTCTGCCTCCCAAGTGCTAGGATTAAAGGCGTGTGCCACCACACCCAGCAATACAAATGATTCCTTAATCGGGGCTTGGTGGCGCACGCCTTTAATCCTAGCACTTGGGAGGCAGAGGCAGGTGGATCTTTGTGAGTTCAACGTCAGCCTGGTCTACAGAGCGAGTTCCAGGACAGCTAGGGCTACAGGGAGACCCTGTCTTGAAAAGACAAAAAGAAAACAAAACGAAACAAAAAACCAAAACAACAACAACAACAACAACAACAACAAAAATAAACCCCAAATGATTCTTTAAATAACAAAGTAATGCCATTTTCCATCTGTATTTTCTCACCTCTCCCCTTCCTCCTCCCACTGTAGTCTTTAGACATAGTGTCTTAGGTTCTGCTAGACATTCTCTCTGCTGACTAAGATACCAACATACAACCTATGTGCTGGGAAATCTACTGGACAATTTTCATCCAACAGCAATGAATACTTAGAATGCCCACTTCATCCTAATTCTTTGGGTGCTCCTTTGTTAATCTCAGTTTTGGTTTTCTTTCCTTTCTATCCATTCCCCATCACTTTGCCCCCTGGACTCTTCCTAAGCAGTTGTCCTTATACCTTTCACCACTCATCAAAGAAACTTCTTTTGCAACAGATGCAGACTAACAGTGAGTTCCACAACTAATCAAACACAGAGAATAACTATCTTGACATGCCTAGCTATAAGTGACAAATTTTCAGTGCAACCTCTACACAATAGCTGAAAGCATCTTTTCACTTGCCAGAGAGGTTTCCATATGCAGCAGATGATAATAACACAGAAACCCACAACTGGCCAACATGCAGAGAATGAGAGATTGCAGAGTGCTCTTCCCTGACTATGACACCTATTTCAAAAACCTCTGCCTCTCAAGGCTCAGGGATCTTTGTGGAAGAGAGGGGCATACAGACTGCAAGAGCCAGAGGTGTTAGATGACCACAAGGAAACAGAGTTTTCCAGACATCTGGTCAGTTAGTCATATGAAATCACAAGAGTGACAGCATACACAAGTCCCACGTAAGCTCAAACCAGACAAAATCTTGGCCTCCACAATGAGTAAGAAGGCCCCAAACCTACCTGAGGAACTATTGGCAACTGATGGCTGCTTAGAGGGTAAGAGGGAGATTCGTAAAAGGATTGGACTCTTGGTAGGTTGACCAGGCTCCAGTAGATTGATCCGTGCTGAGTGACATGTGGTGACACAAATCAGACTCTATAGGCCATATTGTGCATGTAGTGGAGTACACTGAATTGGTCAGGTAGGGCAGTAGGTGGAGAGGATCTAAATACCACCAAATTATATGGTTGAAAATCAGAAAATTTCAATATAAAGAAAAAAATAGTTGTCTTTTTACTGATGTTCTATTAACTCCCTCTAGAAAAATCTGTTCTGTTTATGGTTTCAGCATCTGTCTATATACAGACACACCTTTCTTCCTTCTCTCTCTCTCTCTCTCTCTCTCTCTCTCTCTCTCTCTCTCTCTGTGTGTGTGT
Source organism: Rhizomys pruinosus (assembly GCA_009823505.1). Classification (NCBI taxonomy): domain Eukaryota; kingdom Metazoa; phylum Chordata; class Mammalia; order Rodentia; family Spalacidae; genus Rhizomys; species Rhizomys pruinosus. Next base: position 2,178,820 of record VZQC01003312.1, read on the forward strand.
GTGTGTGTGTGTGTGTGTTCTGGTGCAAGTGCTTGTATGGCTGCATATACACATGTACATGTGAGTGTGGGGGCCAGAGGACCTCAGGGGTTATCCCTCAGGAGCCGTCCACCTTCTTTTTTGAGACGACATGCAGCTTGCAGACTTGGCTGGGCTGGCTGGCCATGTGCCCTAGGATCTGGCCGTCTCTGTGTCCACAGTGCTGGCACTGTACGTGTGTGTCATCATGCCAACTTTTCTATTTGACTGAGCTATCTCCCCACTCTGCATTCCTTCTTTCCTCATTCAGTGTGTATAATAGCTCACAGGACTTTTCCACATAATTGGCCTTGTGACACAAGCACAGTGCTGCCAGCTGGAAATTCACTAAAGTTGCATGCTTGTTTAAAAAGCTTCACCTCTTTCTTTCTTTCTTTTTCTTTCTTTCTTTCTTTCTTTCTTTCTTTCTTTCTTTCTTTCTTTCTTTCTTTCTTTCTTTCTTTCTTTCTTTCTTTCTTTCTTCCTTCCTTCCTTCCTTCCTTTCTTTTCTTTCTTTCTTTTTCTTTTTCTTTCTCCTTCCTTCCTTCCTTCCTTCCTTCCTTCCTTCCTTCCTTCCTTCCTTCTTTCCTTCCTTTTCTTTTCAGACAGGGTCCCACTGTGTAGAACAGGTTGGCCTCTAGCTTGATATGGAGAACAGGCTGGCCTTGAACCCACAGATATATATGCCTGGCTTTCCCTTCCTTGTGCTGGGGTTACAGTCCTATGCCACCATGTCCAGCTTAGATATATCTCATATAGTGATCTGTCTCTATAAGAGCTCCCACATGTAGACTACAGCTATATCTTGTTGGATTATCCTTGTTTCATCCAATGCTCATCATATATCTCCATCCTGTTGCTACCACCTCAGTCCAGGCCACCCCATTTCTGTTTTCTACCTTGCATCCCCAGTTTTGCCTGTAGTAAATGTTCTCCCCTCTCTGCTCCTTCTTTGTCTGTTTCATTTCTACTTCAGCTCTTTAGGATTCACTAGTCTTTTCAGCATAGATTTCTAAGGTCTGCATCGCAACACTCACCACATTTCTTCATCAGAAGCTTTTAATATTTCAAGAAGAGAACCATAAAATATATACAGTCTGTAAAGGAGAACCAAAGTAGAGAATCACAGAATATTTCCATATCCTAATAATTTACTTTAACATGACACATTTAAATGCAGTTACTCACCAATGTTCTGATGTAGGCCAATGATCCTTCATTTGGATATCGATGACCCATGCACCTTCCTTTTCTCTAAAGTGGAGTGAAAATGTAGATACTGGCAGACCAGTTTGAATGTGGAATTTTAGGGGTTGGTTTCCCATTGCACCCTGTTTACCTAATTTGACGGAAAATTTTTTTAGCAATTGTTAGTATCCTGAGTCCTTCCAAAAAAGTCAACCTAAGCTGGGCGTGGTGGCCCACGCCTTTAATCCTAGCACTTGGGAGGCAGAGGCAGGCAGATCTTTGTGAGTTCATGGCCAGCCTGGTCTATAAAGTTCCAGGACACCTGAGGGCTACAGGGAGACCCTGTCTCGAAAGGACAAAAAAAAAAAGAGTCAACCTAATTTTCAAAGAAACAACTCATCAATTTTACACTCTATTTCATCGAATTATGTAAGTAATGTTTAATTATATTTCATGGTTATAATAATAAGTCAACTGGCATAAATAGTTTGGGAATAAACAACTAATTCTTGGCAGGAATACGACTAAACTGATGATAGCAGTGTGTAGGCTTTCTGGAGCATGGCCTACTGGCTATGAGTTTTCTCTGAGCTCTGAATATTAATCAGTTTGTTGTGCAAAGGAAATTGATAGTACTGGTTAATTTGCCAAGCTAGTTAAGTGAATTCTGTTAGGAGCACTTCTGTTCACAGAGTTGTCAATTTCCCACGTTGATTAATGGCTCTATGAAGATGGAGAAAAATGCATCTTAGGAATGAAGAAATATGTGAATAAATATACAGAGTATTTACCTTTCATACTTATATACATCTTGAAGTCAAGCAATTATTTTTATATCTTATGTTTAAAATGCACATTGTATGTTATTTCCTTTTCCCTAAGTTAATTGATATATAAATGAATAGATAAAATAATGTTGCCTTTATGTTACTATCACTACCATAGATAAGAAAACTGAAGCCATAAAGATTAAGTGTTATACATAATATTAACAAAGAAATTCACTCTTAGATTTGCCTTGTCCTATGTACTTGAATGCGTGTGCTCTCCAACTATGGTGTCTCCTTCCATGGGCTACGGAGTTAAGCCCTCTTCTAGGAACAGGGGAAAGCACTTCCTGGCTCCAATCAATTCTTTTTATTGCCAGCTGCTTGTGATATTAATATTCACTTTGCTTAATTGTTTTTTTTTTTTTTCCCCTTAAGACTCAGGGATAAATAGCAAGCAAGCAGGGCAGGGGGAAAATGCTTAAGACAAAGGGTGAAAACTTAAGCAACAAGGAAGGTCCAGTGGTCTGAAAGAAATCACATGGAGGCTGAGGTGGGAAAGGTGCTGGAAAGTAAACCAGATACCAGTTTACAGATTAAATTATGGTTTTACTTAACCTATGAACTGAGCACATGTGCGTAAATTATCCATGCCATTCTTCCCCTCCACAGAGAATACTGTTTTGTCCTAATTATGATTTTTGGAGATTTTTCTAGGATAAGCAGATTCCAGGTGCTATCTTGGAAGGCAGAGATAGCTTGGGGCATAGAAAAAGGGATCTTACTTGCAGGCTCAAAGGTGCTGCTTAAATACCTATATATCTAATTGCTTGTTCTTCATTAGTAGGATCGAAAGGTTATTCCTGGACAGACTGTCAGCCCATGAAAGGAAACAGCCAGAATTGACCAGAGTCCAAGTCAACAGCTCCAGAGAGAGTGGACTGTTTTACCTCTCATCCACCTGTGCCCCTTTTCTAAGCCTAGGGAACAACCTGCGGAAGAGGGGGCGTGGTAGAATGTAAGGGCTGCGATTGGGGTGAATGGTGAAACTACAGCAATGTAGTCTGGACACTCATTTGATCAACTTGATTGAACAAACAACCTGTCACCCCCCACTGGATGGTGGGGCTGTAGGTGTTTGGGCACAACAGCCTGCAGATAGGTTTTGCATGAAGGATGCTTGTACTCATGGATTATCACTTATAAGCTCAAACAATGAAAAAAAAAACTGAGAGAAAGAAATGCACGGACAGTTATGGCGGAATGCAAGATCTGGGTGGCGGGGGGGGGGCGGAGGGAAGGGAAAGGGAAATAAGCCTGCACTGAATTGGAAAAATGTATGAAATGCACAAGCATCCAATAAAAATTCAAATCTTAAAAAAAAAAAAAAAAAAAAAAAAAGAATACAATCTGTCGCACTTGCGCACTGCGCTGGAAAAAAAAAAAAAAAAAAAAAAAAAAGAAATTGTGCTGGGGCTGAAGATATTGCCTAGCAGTTTAGAGCACTGACTGCTCTTGCAGAGGACCGGGGTTCGATCCCCAGCACCCACATGGCGGCTGAGAACCGTCTTTGACTCCGGTTCCAGGGGAATCCGACACCCTCTTCTGACCTCCGCGGCATTGCACGACATGGGTGCACAAACTTACATGCAGACAGTACATTCATACACATAAAAAATAATTAAAAAAAAAGAAAAAAGAAATTGTGCTGGTGAGATTGACCAGTGGGAAACATGCTTGCCAGTAAGGCTGATGACTTGAGTTCCATGTCCACAACCAACTTGGTGGAAGGAGAACCTAACTGACTCACAAGCTATCCTTTGACTTCCACAGCCATGGCTTAGAATGAGTGCAGTCTGTGAATAAGTGTATCTGTGCACATACAGACACATACCCACATCTCCCCACATGTAATAAATAAATATAATACATTTTTAGAAGAAAGAGTAAGAAATTAATGTAAATTTAAAAATGAGGGACCGTTGCAAAAGAAAGGGCAGAAAGACTAGAAGAGCCAGGGTTAGTGCATGGTCATAAGGACCCAGAGATGTACAGGCCTCTGGGAACTTATATGAACCTACAGCAATTGTGTCAGCATACACAAGACCTATGCAAACTCAATCAGACAAAAATCCAGCAGAAGACTCAGGAAATGGGCAGCAGGCCCCAACCTTAGCCAAAGAGCTATTGGAAGCTGATGATTGCTGGATGACTGACACTTGATCTTCTTTAGGGGAGAGATACAAGATAGGCTGACTAGACTCCAGTGGGTGAACTTGCACTGTGGGACCTCTGGGTACACAAACTTGACTTGATAGACCTTAACATATATGACAGAATGCGTGAAATCTGGTACGTGTGTAGGAATATATAAGGGTGCAGATAGGAGTGGGGTATAAAGATGATTAAGATGTTTTATGTAAAATGCATAAAAATTCAATAAAAATATACATTTTTTAATGAGAAGGTTCAGTGTTGCATAGAGAGAAGAAAGAAGCATGGTCATGTCAGAGTCAGCAGTTCATGAATGTGTAGAGCGGCTGGAAGAACAGAACATGTGCTCATGAGTAATTCGTCCCAGACCTCCAGCCCATGCCTGTGACCCCCACACTGATTTTTATTTCATCCAAATCAATCTTGCCTTATCCCCACCTTAGTTCTTTAAAAAGTAGATTGCGAATGACCTGGCAACTAATATAGTTCTTATTTTAGAAAATTCATACCAAGATACAGTCTGATTTTCTAACACTTCACTTATTGATTTTCTTTCAGTCTATTCTGTAACAGAGGGCGAACAACTTTTTCTGGTATATCACAAATTAAATTGTCTTTCATGCCATCTCATTAAAACACATCCCTGATATACTATTACATTTCCTGTCTTTATTCATTTGTTTTATCTGGGGGTGGTGGTGGTAAGGCTACTCCCTTCACCATCATTTTCTGTAACATTGTCTTGTTACTTCTCTTCATCCTCTCATCCCATCCTTCTTTTCATTCTCTTTTCTGTTTATAAATTTTCATCCCACTGATAAGATGAAGCAGGGGTGACTGAGTTTCTAACTTTCAAGCCACTTTAGTGACTTTACCGCAAACTTACTTTCCTCTAAAATGAATTATCTTTACAAAAAGGTACAAATATAAAAGTTATATAAAACATAAAATAATTGTTAATCTCATTTGAATACACCTGTATAACTTCAAGTTTGAATATAAGATGACTTAATTTTGTAGCTTTAGGCAAGACCCCAAATCTTTTGAAGTCTGTGGTTCCTCTATGCAAAAAATGGGATTGACAGTAGAATCTAGAAATGCTTTGGAAATGAAAAAGTAAATATGGAAATAACTATAGTATTGTCACGTCCATAAGGAATTGTAGACTGCTATAGTCATCATAAAGTTCATGATAAGATAGGCCAACAGATCTGGTTTTGAATCCCTGAACTATGGCCAGTCCAAGTGCAGATATACTTCAAATGTAAAATACATGCCATATTCCAAATACCATGTAAACCAAAGAAGTTAAGCAACTCACTAATAAATGTTTATGTACTTAAATGTTAAAATAATTTAGGTATATTAAAATAAGTAAACTATTAAAATCAATTTTACTTATTTTTAACACAGATACTAGAAAAATTCTAACTCCATGTGTAATATATGCTTGTGGCATACACCCCATGTCCACTGCCCAGCACTGGGACAGATGATGGCAACTATGTTTAGTCCCCCTCAAAAGGCTTGGCTAACCTACTTCCCATGTAAAACAATACCCATAATGAACTTTTATTCATCCTGATGTAGACACTGATAATGCTTTGAAATTTTTATTGTACTCTAGAACATGTTCTCTTTCAGGATTATATAATTTTTGGAAATGTCACATATTTTATATTACTATTTGATAGTAAAAGATTCTTTATAAATCCTGGTTGCAAGATGCTCTCCTTAAGCAGGCTGTGCAATGATAATAAAATTTTACTTGAGCATCATATAGTCATGTATCTTAAAAACTTAAATATGTAGTTAACTAGATGCCTATATGATCTTATAGAGAAAAACTCTGTTAATTTTACTCAAAAAAACTTAGGTCACCAGAAGATCAATATTATATGTGGTTAGTGTGGAGCCAGAGAGTAAGTAAAAGTGACTGTCTGAAATGTGTACAAATGTAGGACTGTTGTATAACTGTTTCTTGGTGTGACCTTGAAATTGAACATTACCTGATTTTTTTGGAGGGGTTCTTTTCAACACAGGGTCTCCCTGTAGCCTCAGCTGTCCTGGAACTCACTCTGTAGACCAGGCTGGCCTTGAACTCACAAAGATCCACCTGCCTCTGCCTCCTGAGTGCTAAGATTAAAGGTGTGCGCCACCATGCCCAGCCGAACATCACCTGATTATAATGAAACCCTCCTCTCTAGTCATGTCACTAACTAGTTCTGAAGGTAAATCTTGTATAATTAAGTCCCTCAAAAGCCTTGGGATGAGGGTCTTAGTTTCCATCTCTGTAAATTGAAATGGTCTCTAATAACCTTCAAGGAGAGATGATGGTGCATGGAATATTCGAAGGAGCATGAGATGCATTCTGCATTCACACATGCCACACTCAGAAGGAGAATCCTAGTCAATGGACTTGTCCATCCCACACCTCAAAGAGAAGCAGAGTACATTCAACATTCAGAAGAGGTGAATATGCCTGGAATCCCCAGGGCTTTATGGAAACATGCAGGGCTTTCTAGGTAAAGGATGCAGTCATGTTCAAAGGAACAGAAAACAAAGGCAAATGTCACTTGAAATTACTCTGTAATATGATTTACACCCAATTTCTTAGTTTTCTTCTCCCAAATCTTCCAAATAACATTTCAAAATCTCTATTCCACACTATGAGGTAGTCAACCCCAGAGGCTCCCCCCCATGCAAGTCCAGGTAATTTCTGCTCTTGTTTGATGGTTTTTCTTGATAGTTTATTCTCTATATTATATCACATTTCTTGATACAACTCTTCCTGCACTTTAGCTTAATGAGTTTGACTTTTAACCTTTTCATTCTTCTTGTACATGATCACACCAAATCCATGGACTGAGTCTCTCTCTCTCTCTCTCTCTCTCTCTCTCTCTCTCTCTCTCTTCCCTCCTCTCCCCTCCTCCCTCCTTCTCTGTGTCTATGCACACCATTTAAGCTTTTCTCCTGGTACTAATCTGGCATCTCCAACTTTCTGCTACACATCTCCCCTTGGATATGTCACTGGCATATTACACTCGACATGACATGTTTGATGAGTTCTGCATCTTTACTTTTCATCTGCTTTGTTCTCCATGTTTTTGATGTCAATAAAAAGCACCACCATGCACTTATTCTACCCAATAGAAACTAGTGTCTTATCCTGAATTAACCACATTCTCACACTACCTACATGCAATCCAGCACAAACCAGTCTAGCGCATTCTACCTCTTAAAAATATCTTTAGAATCTAACCTTGCCTCTCCATTTCCATAACACTCCCACAGTGCAAGCCATTGCCTTACCCAGGACACATCACAGCAGCTTTGACTTCCAGTCTGATTTCCCCTCCAATCTGATCTCATGTGAAACCTCAGGCAAGTTTGCAAATCTAATCAGTTACTCCCAAGCAACTTTCATGGGTCCCTGTTTCTATTGATAATATTTTTTAAAGCCCTATATCTAGCACTGTTCATCTTCTCAGTTTCAACTCTTGTCCTGGCTTTCATCTTCATCCTCAAACCTCAAACATCTAGTTCTCTAAAAGTGATCCTTCATTTCTTTTCTCTGTTATCTCTCTAATCCTTCTTTGTCTTCTCTCTCTCTCTCTCTCTCTCTCTCTCTCTCTCTCTCTCTCTCTCCTACTGGACTCTGCTCTCCATTTCCCTCTCATACTTTTCTCTCTTTGTCCAACTTATTTCCATTTATCTTATGGATTCAGCTTTGACATGACTTCTAGCAAGATTTATTTTCTTACTCTAAGGCTAAATTAAATTATCCATTCATTTTTTTCCATGCATGTATATCACTTGCATACTATTACATGCATAGTGACATAAATCATGCTTTATCATGCCTAATTATTAGCTGTCTTTCTAACCATAAGACTAAAATTTCTTTGAATGTTGGAATTACAATTTACTTAATATTATATGTTTAACAACTAGACATTCACACTGGAGGTAGCTAATGAAGAAAAGACCTCTCTATAGTGGTTACTAAGTGGCTTGTACACAGCACTCTAATAACAAACATTTTAAATGACTATTCTAGTGGGTGCAGGAAGAGGAACTTATCATGCAGAAAAGAAGAGACAATATAGAAAAGAAAAGAGGCAGAGTTTATGACCCTCTCAACTTCCCACATGGACTCCAATTTAGTTTGGGGAACTAAATCATTTGAACATTCTATTCTCTGGAATCTCATCCTACAGGCTGAATCTACGGTCACTTGATCCAATTGCTCCAAGGTTGTGAAGTAACCTTGCTGAAAATCTCAGAATAAATAATGTTCAGAGGGCCAAAATCCTACAGCAGAAATGTAAATACATTGATCTTTATTCATTTTTTCTTATCTCTTCGGGATTAATTAGCAAGGAACTTGTTCAGAGTTTGCAAAGGCCCCAATTTGGTGTTGTCAAAAGATGGTAACATTTTATTCTTTTCATCTTGAATTTAGATTTAAATTTAGGTTAAACTTTAAGTTGAATTTAGGCTGAAATTTAGTTTTTAAAATGTATATATTTACAACTTTTAGACATTCTGTGTTCAATATTGGCCAGTCAGAAGATCAAGGATGTTTTCACCTTTAGATCCAATGTGGCCCCTTTACTTGTAGTACAGAATCAAAAGGCCCTGCTGTGTCATGAACTGGATTTTGCTACATATAAATCAGGTCTCTGCTTGTACATCATGAAAAATGAGGAAGGATAAGACATTTGTTCTTACTGTCATTTAGACAGCCAATGGTGTAGCTGTCCTTGTCACTACAAGTTAGTTTTATTATAGACTTTATTATAAATGGAATTCATTCAGATCTCATAGACCAAAGCAATTTTAGATGAGGAAAACAGATATTAGGTCAATTCTCACAAACTACTGCATTTGTGATTTGTATGGACCTCAAATGGTAAAAAATAAGTTTTATTTAAAAAAGAAAAATAGAAAAAGGATTTGCTTCAGAGGAATATTTAATTTATAACTCAGTCCAAGAGAGAATTAAAGAACAAACAGCATAGAAAAAGAAGCCAGAGGGGGGTGGAGAGATGGCCTAGTGGTTAAGAGCACCAACTGCTCTTGCAGAGGACCCGGGTTCGATCCCCAGCACCCACATGGTGGCTGAGAACCATCTTTGACTCCAGTTCCAGGGGAATCTGATGCCCTCTTCTGACCTCNAGCACCAACTGCTCTTGCAGAGGACCCGGGTTCGATCCCCAGCACCCACATGGTGGCTGAGAACCATCTTTGACTCCAGTTCCAGGGGAATCCGACACTCTCTTCTGACCTCTGCGGCATTGCATGACACGGGTGCACAAACATGCATGCAGACAGTACATTCATACACATAAAAATAAATAAAATTAAAAAAAAAGAAATAGAAACCAGAGAGTCTATGTGTTTTCAATGCAATTGAGTGACAAGTCTACAAATGGTCATCACTCTGCTTTACCCCTATGATGGTGCACTATGGGTGATGCTCACCATCCAGGATCAGGCTACAGAAGCCATGGCTGGTATATGACACTTCACCAGGCCTGATTATCCTAGGACACTAGTATTGGCCAGAGTTACTTATAAATATCTTCAAGGTGACTAATTACTATAATTGGGTTGTGTACACACTGGGATCGTAGTCGTCAAGGTGTACTGATATCCATATGAAGCACTGGGTGACGGGGAAGGAGAGAAGCATCTTTAATTATCTTGTTCATTTCTGGGGTTCTTAGATGATTATTTTTTGAACAGACTAATTGTGTCATGTTTTCTCTGAGTCAGATACCAGGATATGTAACTCATCCAGGCAGATAGCCTCACATACTTATGACAGAATGTACAGTTAAAAAAAAAAAAAGGAAATTTTATGACATAGGCTTTTAGTCCCAGCACTAAGGAGACAGAGACAAGCAGATCTCTATGAGTCAAAGTCAGCCTGGTTATACATAGCAAGTTCGAGGCCAGCTGGGACTACAGGAAATCCTTGTCTCAAAAAGAGCAAGAAAAATCAAATTACAAAAAACAAAACAAAACCCAGAAATCACATCATAAAGACAATGCAAGTGATGGAATGAGATGTTAGGGATTTTCTGAACTGTGCCAAACATCACATTTTAATAAATGTCTTTAGTGTGCTTGATAAATTAGAAAGTATGAATAGGATAAATTAAGAAGCTCAAAATATGTTAGCAAAAATGAGCATTTATTAAAGCCAAGAGATAGCATACTGATTGTGGTGCTAGTCTTACATGAAGATACTGAATTATTTTTAAAAAGTAAAATACACATTAGTATAATTAAAGCAGAGAGTTTGTTTTTATAATACTATAGTTAAAATTCATATAATATTCACATTTTGGAATTTCAACTAAAAATAAAAATGTAATGAAGATATTTCTATGGAAATCATCCTTATTTCAAAAGGACCAGGCAATGATTCACTTTCTAACTTCAAGGTCCAGGAGAGCAACTTGAATCTTGTGCATTTCCTTTCTGTAGCAGATTTTTTTTTTTTCACTTTCATGCTTGTTCTATGATCAAGTGGTCCTTTTCTTAACTGTAATCAGGCTTGTTAAAACACTAAAGAAGAAAGCAGAAAATGCTGGGTGTATACTTGTAGTTCGGAAAATACATTGCTGCTATGGTATAACCAAACTACCATTTGTCGGGATAATTAAAAAGTAAGCTGGCTGGGAGTTTGGAAAAACATGAGTCATAATGTGTCCCAGTTTCCCCCTTCCCTTCAAGTATTAGCAAATAAGGGCGATATACATGCAGATTATAATCTGATATAAATAAATAAATAAATAAGTAAACAGTGGAAGGAGGTGGAGAGACAAAGAATAGACTGTTTGAAGGTCAAAAAATTAGGCTACTTACTTAGATCATCAAAACGACAAGAACACGAGGGTAATAGAGCTCCAGAAGCCATCCCAGAAGACTGTAGGGATTTTCAGATCAAAGCCAAGAAAAGTCCACGGGGTAGTAGATGTCTCATTTCTACACAGAGATAACATGAGATTGGATTTTTATGATAAATATATCGCTCTTTTTATAATGCAAACAGCCAGAGTTGAAGATGAATATTGGTTTACTTTATGTTTTAATGTTAACAGCAAAATGATAATTCTGTAGAGAGGTTTTTAGCACCAGTGAGGAACAAGCACCAAGGTTAGTCTAAAAACTGAATCACTAAAAACTCTTGGTTCTCATGGCCACAGCTTCTGACAAATCCATAGACTCGTAAGGCACATGTAGGGTCTAAATGGAAAGGAGTAGGAAACTCAAGCATAAACATTGAAATTATATAATTATATAGTTATATAAGAGGTAAACAAAAGGAGGTCAATGATAGGAATAGAGTTAGAAAAGGGCCATGAATTTCATCAACTGTGAAGGAAATGTCAGAAAGAATGAAAAATATTCCACCCTTATAGAAGGGCTATTAGAAAACTCACAGAATTAAACATTTTTTTTAAATTTTAAAGTTCTAATTTTCTTTAGCATAAAGTTCATTTCAGATTACTTTCATTATTTTTATTTTTATTTTTTTGTCTTTTCAAGACAGGGTCTCCCTGTAGCCCCAGCTGTCCTGGAACTCACTCTGTGGACCAGGCTGGCCTTGAACTCACAAAGATCCGCCTGCCTCTGCCTCCTAAGTGCTAGGATTAAAGGCGTGCGCCACCATGCCAGGTCAGATTACCTTTTTGCCATGAATCTTAATACTATATTTCTCAATCCCCCCCACCCACATGTATGTGTGTGTCCTTTAGGGTCATTCTGCCCAGGATTAGATCAGGCAGAACAATAAAGCATATTTGCTCATTTATTTCTCAAATCGCATTCCCTGGCAACATGTGCTCCTTCCCTTTATTAATGGGATTTACTAATTAAATGCAGAACAAACTGGTTCAGGAAAAAAATATATTGGATTATATTTATCTAGAATTAGAGAACAGTCTTAGCTTTTGCACTGCTTTGGGTATTTACAAATGAAATATCAGCCCACCTGAATCTGTTCCTTTGCCAATAAAATGACAGTAAACTACCAGATAGTGCACAGTTTCCATGAGTAATTTCATAGGGAATTGGATAAAGGAGGTGATAAATATAATCATTTGTGAAGGACTTATAAAAATATTTGAATTTGGTTGGAAGAGTTCTGCTATGGTTTCATTGAGAAAAGTCTCCTGAATTTCCTCTCCTAAAATAATACATTTTATGTGCAAATGTATATAGCATGTTCATATTCTATTGAAATATTAAATAATACTCCCAAGAAGTAAAAAATAAATCTGGTTAGAACTTACATATATTTTTAAATCACTCCCACAGAAGCAGATTATATTTCAGAGTGGTTAATCAAAATTGTGACTAGAGCTGGGCATGGTGGTGATGGTACATGCCCTAAATCCAAAAACTTGGGTAGTGAGGGCAGGCAGATCTCTGAGTTCAAGGCCAGCCTGGTGTACATAGTGAGTTCCAGGACAGCTGGGGCTACAGAGAGGCCCTGTTTAGAAACAAAACAAACAAACAAAAACAGAAAACAAAAAACTGATGGGGGAACAAAAGAAAAATGGTGCCAGGGTCAAGGACAAGAGAATGGCACCACAGGTCCTATAGAGAAGAGGGAAAAAGAAAACAACGCATGATGCAAAGAAACAAAGCTGAGAGAAAAAAATCTGAAAAATGACATATAGAAGCATTGTACAATACAAAGAGAAACCCAAGGAAAAGAAGAGGGTGTAGGAAAGAAGTGAAGACAACCGCTCATTTCCTGAAGTGGCTTATTCCTTTCCAACATTTTCAACATTTGAAACTGCCTTGGGTCAGGCAACCCACCCCTAATTTTTAAGAGGGAATATTCAAATTTGACAAACATCTTCAAGAGCTTGTAAGCTTTTATACCCTGAACCAATACTTGGGGGCCCAGGTCATTGAGATTCTATGGACTCTGTTGCCAATTCCTACTTGCATTAAGACCAAACAATCTTGGCAGAGCTAGCTGATTCTGATCCTTCTCCCCAATATCATCTGTTAAATTAAATGACAATACAGAGTGACCCCTCCCTTTTAGTCATAGGCTTACCCAAGGCGTAGTGGAGCCCAACCCAGACACCCTTACCTTACTTCCTTTTTACCTTTGGATCTTCCTGGAGCATTTAAAAATCTGCTGCTCCACAGACATCCAGCTGTCTGAAGGTCATGTTCAGACAGCTCATCTAAGGGTTTCTAGAACAAAGGACTCAACACCAGTGTGGGAATCTGTTTTTACTATTTTGCAGGACTTGTATCCTGCCTGACAAAGTTCAAGTTAGAAGAAACTGGTCTGATGGAAAACATAATACAAGGCTATAGAATGCAGGAAGGGGGGGGTAAAAAAGCTAACATGTTTATTTTTCTTATACCGAGTATATCTTTGAACTTCTCCCCCCACTTTTATACAATTTTTACATAGGTTTATAGATTTCCAAATTATTTTATATCTTTTTTTTTTTTTTTTTTTTTCCAGTTTCTCTAAATTGCCATTATGTAATTTAGGAAAACACCTCTCTTAGGTTTTGTGCCAAATGGGATAAAAGTAGCAAAATTCAAATTTTCCAGTTATTATTCCTGTTGGAACCATCACTGAACAGTTAAAAAAAAAAAAAAAAAAGAAATCACACTGGGAGATTCCAGTAATTTGGGCTATTAACAAAATAGGGGTTTTGTTGAAATTTAGAACCCTAACAGGAATTTGTTACAATGCTAAAATTTTTTCATCAAGTGACTCTTTCTTCAAGGCCAGCCCTTTTGCTTAAGCATACTGATAACAATTCTTAACAAGCATACCAAGATCTCATTTTGCTGGGGCTGGAGAGATGTCCCAGCAATTAAGAGCAGTGGCTGCTCTTGCATAGAACGTGCTTTCAGTTCCCAGCACCCACATGGTGGCTGAAAACGGGCTCTAACTCTAGGTCCAGGGGATCTGTTGCCCTCTTTTGGCTTCCGCAGACATTGCAATCACTTGGTGCAGGTACATATATGCAGGCAAAATACTCATACACACGAAATAAATAAAACACACAGAAAAAATCTCATTTCAGATTTGACTGAGTCGCAAGGAGATCCAAGATCATAAAGCATATTGATTTTTTTTTCATTTGGCTCTTATTAAAAGCATAAACTAGAATCTGACATAATATTTTTGCCAATGGAGACAGGCCCTTCTTACCAGTCCTAGTAGTAACTCAGGGATTTAGTTCTTGTTCCTTTGTCACCTCTCCCCACATTCAACTTGCACTTGAAGAATGGGACAGTCAAGGATTATAAACCTTCGTTAGAATTTGTACTCCTCCTCATATGTGACGTGTGAAGAGGAAGTTATTGGGAAGTATTGTAAATATCCATGAGTCCTGTCAACCTATATGGATTAAAAACCAACAGCATCTCAAACTTGTTCAGGGGCTTCATAAATTAGTATGAGAACTAAGTCGATAGCTCAAGCTAAGAAAACTGAATCTGAAGTCATTCATAGGTGCCCACTTAGATTTCAGGTTGGGAATATTTTTGTAATGGAACAAAGGACTCACGGAAAAAATAAAGCCCCTGTGGAAGGTGAGGTGGGAATAGTTTACACTTACAGCGACAGAGCTGCATGAAGCAGTTTTGGCAATCAAATGTATACCAACACAACTACCAAGCTCTTGGACTTAATCCTTGATTCTATACTCTAACTTCTAAGAAATGGTAGTGTCTAACATGATTATCAAGCAGTACTTGGACCGCTTGTGTTATTCAATGGGAACTCTGGAGCAGACACACCATTCTTTCCTTAGGTCATGTTTCTTCAATAAAAAGAGATTTAGCTCTCACATAAGGACCTTCAGAATTTTTTTTTTTTTTTTTTTTTTTTTTTTTTTTTTTTT